>JAOTIZ010000028.1:0-15705 GCA_027123425.1 Erythroxylum panamense
CATTGAAAGAATATTGATTGAGAAATTCATTATAAATTTAATTATTTTGTTATTTTATTTGTTTGAACAATTACTCATGAACATTGATGAACTTTTTAAACAAACATGTAAATGCTTTAATGTTACTTCAAATTTATTATTTTTCTTTTCTTTTAATAAAGTTTATAAAATTAATTAAACCACATCTATACATATAATTACCAATTACAAAACCTATAAATCAACATTTACATATAAGAATCAATTACAACATTTAAATATAACATTTTAATCAATGACAACATTTAAATATATATTAACATTTCTAACAATAAACATTTAAATATAAATCAACATTTGCTTATAAATATAAATACAAATACAATAAAACATTTACATATAAAAACAATAATACTATAACCTATCCACATGTATCGTAGAAAGAGGGAAGGGAGGAGAAGTGACTTACCTGTCGGAGACGACGACGACGACTCAGCGATAGGCGGCTGCGACCGGCGTCGTTGGAGGAGAACGATGGAAAGGAGAACGAAGAAGAAAGGAAAGGAAAGGTCTGCGCGCGGGAGAGGAAGAAAGGAGAAGAGATGGAGGGTTTAATAATTTATTAAAACAATGTTGTTTTCGTATTAATGAAGGGCGTGAATCCGATGTTTTTACCGACCACTTTACCGACCGAAATGTGTGTCAATAAATATCCTCCACAACATTCAGTGATGGAATGCTGTTCCATCGCAACACTTTTATTCGACAACCAACTTTGTCGACGGATATGCATTTTCGGTCGGTAATATCAACAATTTTCATACCGTCAGTAATATTCCATCACAATTTAACATTTTTCTTGTAGTGGTTGTTGATGCACTCTAAGACTCAAAATAGATTGTCAGCTCATAACATTAGTTTAGACTTATTTTGATGCAACAAAAAAGATAAACAAACACAATTCCAACCTAAGAATTGTAGGATAAAAATTCTTAAAGAGAAAATAAATTTTATTAACGGGCAGTTAAGTTAATTTCTTTCAAAAGTTGATTAAATAGGTTTACATAAACCATGATTCTTCTTAAGAAGAGTTATGTACAAAATAGGAAACTTTAATTCATCTTAGAAAGACTTCTAGTCAAAATATGAAACTCTAATTTATCGTAGGAATTAAAGAAGTTCTTATAGCGAAGGATGTTGGATAAGGCATAATCATGTGTTAGTTAATATCCTATTTTACCCAACGAGAAAGAAATATATAGAGGAATACTAGACAAGGCATGATCATGTGCTAATTAATGTCACAATTTGTCCAAAAATTTAAATGCCTCATCATCCACTCCCACCTATTAAAGAACTCGACCTTGAGTTATTATCAACATATCCAAGCTTCATATTATGAAAATAAGGCTAAAGATTAGCGACATTGAAGGTAGGAGAGATATTACCGATCTTTAGAGGTAGTTCAACAATACATGCATTATCATTGATTTTACTTTTAACTTTGAATGAACCATACCTCTTTTGTTGTAGTTTATGATGACCTCCAATGGTTCGGTTCTCACTTAAGAAAACCGTGACTTCATATCCAACGTTAAACACTTGAGTTCTCCTATACGGATCAACGTTAGCCTTGTACTTTTTGTTAGCTTTTTCAATCTTCTTCTCCACCTTCATTGGAATCTCTTATGCCTCTTTAGCTAACTTTGTGCAATAGGAGAAGTGTTAGAAGATTTAGGCATTTTAGCAAGATCAAAAGTATGATTAGGTACCTTTGTGTAAATTATAAAAAATGGCAATTGACCAACAACAATATAGACTGCATTATTATAGGCAAATTTGGCTTGCGCAATCAAGAAATCCCTGCCTTTTGGTTTGTCATGGCATATGCATCTTACCAAATTACCTAAAGTCCTATTCAACACCTTTGTCTAACCATCAATTTGTAAGTGCATAATGCTACTGTACTTAAGAGAAGAATTACATAACTTTTATAAGGTCCTCCAAATGTGACTAAAAATTTTGGTGTCACAATCAGAAGTAATGGATTTAGGAACATCTCTAAAGAATAGCTTCGCACTATTGCATCTATTGTCTTTTCACAAGGAATAAAATGTGTCATTTTAGAAAACTTGTCTACAATCACAAAGATATATTCCATACCTCTTTATATTCTTTAAAGTCCAAACACAAAATCCATATACAAATCCTCCTAAATAGTAATGGCAAGTACAAACTAATATTTGAAACATGTCCCTTATAAGCTAGACAAACTTAGCACCTTTTCACAATAGTAACAATGTCTCTCCTTATCTTCGGTTAATAGTCTCTTTCTCACCTCTTTAAAAGTCTTTCTCTCCTTATCTTCTTCCTGAGTGAAGTTATTGGAAGACAAAGTTGATGAAAGTCATCATGCGACTTTTTCACCAAACACAAGCCCCATATATGCCTAAAATCTGCATCATTCTCATATAATTCCTTTAAATACTCAAGATCCTCAACCTTTATACTTAAGGTCTCCACTATAATCACCCTTCTACTTAATGCATCAACAACCACATTATTCTTCCCTGATTTGTACATTAATTCATCATATGGGAACTTATCAACAAAATCTAACCATCTAGTATGTATTTTCGTTCTCAATTGCCTTTTGCGCCCAAAATACTTGAAAGATTGATGATCAATGTACAAAATAAACTCTTTCCTAATTAAATAATGTTCTTATGTCTTTAAGGCTCTGACATTAGCATAAAATTCTTTATCATAGGTAGCCCACTTTTACCTTTATTGATGACTTTGTTAGAAATATTTAGGTCTATTTTCTATGAGGAAGTATGAAGCTTTTGACTACTTTAAATAATTCAAGACTTAATTTAAAAAATTAACTAGTTATCCTTTTAAAAATTTACAAACTAATGGAGGCAATGAATATACTTCTATTGAATTTAACGAGTATAATTAATAGTTATAAATAAAATATGAAGTTAAATTTTCTTACATTCACCGAGATATAACAAAGTTGTTGAATGGAAGAATTAAACTCTAATAGACATGGCAATGATCAAGCTAAAGGTTAAAGGTATGTCAAATTTATTTTGGGTTAAAGTTATATAATCCACTATTTACTTATTAAACAGATCTCAGTGTCAAAAACATAACTTCTTTATAAGCATGAAATTGTAACTTCTTTATAAGCATGAAATTGTTCCAAATTAAGTGTATAGATTCTTAAGGTGTTTGTCTATATTACTTATGCTCATTTTCCAATAAAAATAAGATCAAAACTAGAAAATAAAGGAGAAAAGTTAGATATAAATATGGTGGACACAAATTGTTCAACCTCATGATAAATAGGAGACTGAGTCTATATACTTGGAAATAAATGGGAAGGTGCATAATAAGTTATGAAAACACCTTATTTTTGTCCTTAAAGTAGACGTACCTTAAGTTATAGCGGCATTAAATCTAAAGAAGAATTACCTCAAGTTGTAGTCTCAATCAAGTTCTTACTTATGAAAATCTTACACTATAAGCTATAATAGAACTTGGAAGGCTAATGAGATATTACCAATAATCTATAACACCTTGTGATATTATCAAGTAATACTTGACAATGTTATTAACAAAGTAAAATTTTGGTGCACCGTATTCTTAAACTTTAAGGTTGTGATATTTGAGGAGGCAATTCAAGATCCTAAATAGGTATATGCCATGAATGAGGAAATAAAAAGGGATAACATATTTAAAAGTATCTAAACTTTTTTAAATTTTCAATTTAGTGATTAACTTATTAAAACTTCAATAAATCAGGTCAAAAGAATGTTTTTACGGATGTAATATGTCTACTAAATGCTACATAGATGTCTATCTACTAGCCATATTAGCAAAATTAATTCTTTGACCTAATTTGTATGGATTTTAAGAGTTTAGTCACTAAATCGGAAACTTTAGCACTAAATTAAAAAACTTCCAAAAGGTTAAACAACTTTGAATCAGTGATCTCAAATAAAAATAGTATAATACTTTAAAAGTATCCATAAAGTCATAAGGATATTATGTAATATGGGGTTTTTAATACAAAGATAAAGCCTGATTGAGAGATAGAAAGACATGAACTAAAATTGAAAGTAAAGAAATTTAAGCAACAACTTGACTATGACTATAAATAAGTACTTTATCTTGTTACTTGAATGAAAATTTCAAAATTATAATGGATATAGCTGCACAAGAGCATGAAAAACACACATCAAATGAATATAAAGTTAGATTTTCTAGTCCACTCAAGGAAGAGGTTTCCTTCAAGTAATCACCGAGATTCATACAGAAAGGAGGTTGAAGAAAGTGCTATATGACCTAAAACATTCACCAAGAGCATATAATAAGCGAGTAGATCCTACCTACATTATTCTAATCCAGTAAGAACTCTTATGGAATTGTCTTACATGCACAAGGCCAAACATCTGTTATGGAGTTAGTTTGATTAGCAAGTTCTTAGAATTTCTCCAATAATTTGAAACGCAGGTTGCTAAGAGAATTATGTAATACCTAAAGAGTGAATATAGTTATAGTTTGTTTTACTCATCATCTAACTATTACGGTCTCATTTACTATTATGATAATGTTTGTGATGGAAATTTTGATGATTTTAAAAGCACTTTTAGTTATGATAACTATTACGGTCTCATTTACTATTATGATAGTAATAGAATCTCAACTTTGCCGGCCTTTATCTCAAAATTATCACTCCATGTGACGTACATATGGCTAAGTTCTTTAATAAAATGATCAGTGGTTGGAACTTATAAAAATGTTGAACGAATATTATCTATTTGTTTAGTTTACAAACTTAGTGAACACATAAGCTAAGGAGATTATATTGTCGGAATAATTTTCATTTATTCGTTGTATTTTTAACTGATTTATTTTTCAATATACCAAGTTAATAGGACTTTGTTCTCAGTCAATTGTTTTAACGGGTTGAGCTGAGCTTTAGGAAGTGGAGCATTTGAGCTGAGTTTTAGTTCTGAGTATGCTTATCATGGTGTGATTTGGGTTTTCGGCTGCGTATTTGCCTGTAAAAGGTTACAGAAGTTTGGAATGCAAGACACTGAGTTTCGTCCATTCTCTTCTCTCTTTACATGCTTTCTTTATCTAACTTACTGCTAAGTTTGTAACAGTGGTATCAAAGCCGCATTTTTCTCCCTTTCTTTGTAATCTTAAGAGTGAAACACGTGAGGCAGCCACAAATTTTTTAAAGCTATTCTCCGCTTATTCAATGGATTTGGACTTTAATTCCAACTTTGTGTAAGCAAGTGTTCCTCACTTTGATGATCACTATGACCATTGGAGTATGTTAATGAAAAACATTTTATGCTCAAAAGAGTATTGGTCCATCGTTGAGTCTGAAATTTAAGAGCCACCAGAAGGCACGACTATGACTGATCCCTAGAAAATTGAAGTTGAAGCCACAAGGCTAAAGGACTTGAAAGTAAAAAATTGTCTCTTTAAGGCCATCATCCTATTCTAGAAACTATTCTTTGTAAATTAACTTCCAAGGACATTTAAGACTCGATGAAAAAGAATTATTAAGGCTCTGCGAGGATGAAGCGTGCACAGCTTAAGCCTTGAGGAAGGACTTTGAGCTGCTGTTAATTAAGGATGGAGAATCTATCACCAATTACTTCTCACGAACAATGGAAACTTGAAAAAGAAGTGATTTCTAGACGAGAAGATGACTGACATCACGGTAATGGAGAAGATCTTACATTCTATGAGACAGGACTTTAACTAAATTGTCTGTTCAATTTAAGAGCTGGAAGACAGAGATGCACCCTCTCTCGATGAACTATAAATCTCCTTATTAGCGCATAAACATAAGCTCAGTAGTAGAGGATAAAGCATTAAAACCTTATACCAATGCTTATTCCAATAACTTAAGAGGAAGGGCTAGAGGTAAGGGCAGAGGACGAAGAGGTGGAGAAAGCAGAGATTCCAACAGGAATTTCAAAGGAAATAATGATCAATCTCAAGGCAAAGCCAGAGGAAGTGATCAAGACAAATCCAAGGTAAAGTGCTTTAGATGTCATAAGCTTAGTCATTATGCATATGAATGTTATACTGAACTACCTAATGATAAAGGAAAGGGGAAAAGTTCAAATTTGTCGAGAAAAAGGAAGTGGAAACTTTGTTAATATCTATTCAAGATGGAAAGAAAACTAATTCAGATTCTGGTATATGGACACATGAAACGATAACCATATGAATGGAAGCAAGTCATCCTTTTCCTATTTAAATCAATATTTTCATTTTACGGTAAGTTTTGGTGATTTCTCTAATGCGAAAGTGATGAGAAAAGGTGATATTAAGATACGAACTAAGAATAGTTTTGCAGAAGCAGTCTCTGATTTGTCGTATGTTCCTAACCTGATGAGTAACTTGTTGAGTGCTAGTCAACTGCAAGAAAAGGGTTAGGCTATCATAATTTAAAAGAATGCTTGTGAAATTTATGATCCTATTAGAGGTGTTATTGTTATTGCTCAAATGAGTTTAAACATGCATGTTATTTCCACTAAAGATTGAAAACATTCAATTTAGTTTTATGGAAAAAATGAAAGATCCCTTATGGTTGTGGCATTTTCTTTATGGCCATTTGAGTTTCAGTAGATTGAAGGCTCTCCAATAGAAGAACATAGTGAAAGGAATTCTTCAAATTACAATTCCTTTTGGAGTACGTGAAGAATGTGTTGTTAGAAAACAACCATGTTCTCAATTCCTCAAAGGAAAATCGTGGAAAGCAAAGAAGGTGCTTGAGTTGGTGCATTCAAATATTTGTGGAACAATAAAACCATCTTCCAATAGAGGTAAAAGATATATAATTACCTTTATTGATGATTTTTTTAAAAAAATTGGGTTTGTTTTTTAAATTAGAAGTTTTTTCTATTTTTAAAAGCTTCAAGGCTAGTATGACAATGAATAAAAAAGACCATTAAAACCCTTTGAAGAGATCATGGTGGTGAATATTGCTAAACGAGTGTGGAGTTTTTGGTAATGAGAATGGGATTCGAAAATAGTTTACAACATCATATACGCCATAACAAATTGATGTATCAGAGAGGAAAAATAGAACCATTCTCAATTTGGTAATAAGCTTATTGGCCAAAGGTAAAGTTCCAAAGACATTTTGGATAGAAGCAATCAACTAGAGTGTTTATGTCTTGAATAGAAGCCTTACTTTTGCTATTTAAATCGAGATTATAGCATAGGCTTTCTGGGTCTTTGGGTGCATTGCCTATGCGCATATTCCATATTAGAAAAGGAAGAAACCTGATGACAAGCTTGAGAAATGCATCTTTCTTAGCGTAAGTGAAGCATCCAAAGCATAAAAATTGTTTAATCTATTGAAAAAGAAGATTGTGACTAGTAGGTATGTTGTTTTTAATGAAGAAATTACTAAAGATTGGAAGTGGCAGTAGCCTATCCAAATCCTTTGTGATAGTGATGCTAAAAGGGAGTAACTCTCAACACTCCACACATTTGAAAATGTATCAAACATGACTTCATGAAACTCTAAAACTTCTCCAACAACTGTTGCAATTAATGAAGAAGAAGCTCAGTCTCTTCGACGTGTTAGAAGAAGGTCTACTTGGATGGAATATTATGAGGTAACCAGATTATATGAAAATATAATTACTTACTTTGTTTTATTGTTAGACTATGACCCGATAACTTTTGAGAGTGTTGTCAAAGAAGAAAAATGGTAGAAAGTGATGGATGATGAAATTAGTGCCATTGAAAGGAATGACTAGCAACTCTGTGATCTTGTAGATACGTACAAAACCATTGGTGTAAAGTGGGTCTTTAAAACAAAGTTGAAAGAAAATGGTGAAGTTAACAAGTATAAAGCATGTTTGGTGGCTGAAGGATACAAGCAAGAGTACAAGGCCAATTATACAGAAGTTTTCTCTCCAATTGAGAGACATGGCATAATCAGGTTAGTGGTTACATTGGATTCATATAATATTTGGTCTATTTTTCAACATCATGTCAAATTTGCATTCCTGCATTGATACTTAGAGGAGCAGGTATTTGTACAACAACCCTCTGGTTTTGTTAAAATTAGAAATGAGCATAAGTTTTATAGGCTGAAGAAAGACTTTATGAGCTAAAACAAGCCCTGAGGGTTTGGTATAGTCATATTAAAGTTTTTTTTGAAAGTTGGTTGTAAGAAATGTCCTTATAAGCATATACTATTTGTTAAGATAAAAAATAAATGGAAAATTCTCATAGTTTGCTTGCATGTTGATGACTTGATATTTACTGAAAATTGCGTTGCCACGTTTTATGAAGTTAAGAAGTCTATAAAGGATGAGTTAGAAATGTCTAATCTTAGTATAATGCATTATTTTCTTGGTATAGAAGTTATGCAATTAGATGATGGAATCTCCATCTTAAAAGAAATATGTGGGAGATATCTTAAACATGTTTTAGATGAAGGATTGCAATTATGTAAACACTCTGGTTGAGTGTGAGTCGAAGCCATACAAAGATCATGCAGGGAGGAAAGTTGATAGTACACTTTATGAACAAACTATTGGTAGTTTGATGTCTTCAACTACTGCGAGACTTAATGTAATGTATGCTATTAACTTGATCAGTAGGTATACGAAGAATCCTACATATATTTATCTACTTGTTGCTAAAAGAATCCTCCATTATTTGTAAGGAACCAGAGACTTTAAGATGTTTTACAAGAAAGATAAAATGTCCAATTTGCTAGGATTTATTGACAATGATTATGAAAAACGTCAAGAAAATAGAAAATTTGGATATGTTTTTATGCATAGGACATGTGTTGTTTTATGAATGTCCAAAAAGCAACCTATTGTTACTTTGTCAAGTACAGGAGCTAAATTTATTATTGCAACAACTTGTGATTGCCAAACCATTTAGTTAAGGAGAGTACTTGCGAAGCTACAGTTCAAGCAATATAGGGCTACTGAAATTTTCTGTGATAACAATTCAGCAATCAAATTCTCAAAGAATCCAGTGTTACATGGAAGAAGTACGCATATTGATGTAAAATATTATTTTTTTAGAGAACTTAACAATGACGGGGCAATTAAACTAATCTATTGCAACAACGAGGATCGGGTCGTAGATATATTCACCAAGGCCCTCAAAAGGGAGTCGTTCATAAAGTTGAGGAAGGTACTAGGTGTTTAAATAGTCAAGACTTTACTAAATGTTAGCAAACATCAGTTTAAGGGAACGATTATTGTAATAATTTTCAATTATTTATTGCATGTTTAGTTAATTTATTTTTCATTTATTTAAGTTCTAAATACAAGACACTGAGTTTCAGCCATTCTCTTCCTTACATACCTCTTTATCTAATTTACTGTTGAGGTTGTAACATATAAAAATCTTAAATCTTTGTAAATCTATTTATTCTATGCAGGATGGCATCATTGTCTATGTACAATAATGCTAAGTATAGTAAGTAATATCCCTTCTACTAAAAAAGACAAACTAACTTTCTGGGCATTTGGTACACTAGTCGTTAATTACAAAATCTTGTTAGTTTGGATGAAAACATCAAAGCATTCCCAATCTTTAAATAAGAAAGAGAATAATATGTATTAAAATCTTAACTACATTTTTTATAATAGAAGTAGCTATCATATCCTACTTCATTTCTCTCCATTTATTTGTTGTCTCTCCATTCTTGAATCGCATTGTAATTTGATTATAATATGAGAGCTTTTCCTCCGGCATCAAGAAAAAGAAGTTGACAAAATAAACGAACATATGTGCTAGCTTAAGGTTTATTATTAATAATTTTTGTGATAACCTTATAATATTTCAAAATTCAAATTGGATTTATTTTCTTATATAAGGAACGGTATAATTCTTAAAAAGGAAATAAAATTATGGAATAATTGCTTTCTTTTTTGCAAGAACCTTCTTTGTGAACTTATCTTATTAGAAATGGTCTATTCGAAAGGATCCTATTAATTATGAAGGTCGTATATTATCCCCGTGATTACTAGAATATTTTTGCCAAAGATAACATTAAAGTTATTCATATTTAAATCCATCCAGTTGACTAAGGATGCAAGTGAAGCAATGGCTAGTTGAAAGAAATGCCTATTTAAGGAAGAGCTACTGCTTTTGTGAAAAGAGATCAAACTCTTAAAATACATCCATATCATCAATTTTCTTAAAAATGATATCATTGTAAAATCTCTTGTGCTTTAGAAAGGGAAAATTCTTTTTGAGAGAGATCATTGAAGCTCATATCTAGCAAATTACATTTTCATATGTTGATAGCTTGTAGATGCTAGCTAAATACTACTAGTTTATAAGGTTGGAGAACTTTGAAAAATATATACTCGTGAGCTTAAAGAGGCTCATCAAATTACTACTTAGGATTTTAGTGAAACACTCAAGTTGGATACTTGGGGACTGGACGTAGGCTTAGGTTCTAAACTGAACCAATATAAATCGACTGCGTCATTTTCTCTCTCCTCTTAACTTTTAATTTTTTACATTGTATTTTGTGTTTGTTCATTTTAGCAAGAGGTTCCTTCACTTTTATAATCGGCTCCTTCTGTTTTCAACTTGTAAGAGGTTCCTTTCATTTTAACATGTGCCTTTTGTTTTAAATTGTTTTAATAGGATTTATTTTCTAACAAGCTCCTGTCATTTAACAGGCTTCTATTGTCTGACACGCTCCTATTATTTTAAATTTTAATAAGCCCCTGTCTTTTTACGAATTGAAAGTAACTTGCAAAAATTTTCAAGTCACACACAATTCACACCCTCTTGCGTGTGTTTGCTTTATCATTTGGTATCAGAGAAAGGTTTCACATTTATTGTGTTTTACAACACGTGATAGATCATTGCAAACAATTTAAGGAGCCTTAAATGACAATCTATTTCAAAGCCTCCTTAGTTCAATGGAAACGACTACTTATACTAGAAACTAAGAATGACAATCTATCTCCAATCTGTAGATATTGAGGACTAGCAAGCCATCAGAGTTGGAGCTACAATTCTTGCTATAGAAAACGTAGAAGTATGGTCTGATGCTGAAATAAGAAATGCATAATTAAACATTACAGCAAAACATTATCTGATATGTGCATTGTCTCTAGAAGAATATGAAAAGATATCTTACTGCTCTATAGCAAAAGAAATGTGGGATAAACTTAAAGTCACCTTTGAAGGAACGAATAAGGTAAAGAAACATAGAATAAGTTGTTGATTGCATCAATACGAAATTATTGGCATAAAATAGGGAGAAACCATAGATGAAATCTTCAGATGGTTCAACAACATCATCACGACCTTAAAAAACTTAGGAAAGATATATCCTAATGATGAGCTTGTAATGAAGATTAAGGTCACTACCAAAGGAATGGAGATCTAAGGTGACAACTTTAGAAACTGCAAAGGATCTAGGCACTATTTCACTAGACTAGCTATGAGAAGACTTGATGATCCATGAAACCAATCTTAGGCGAGATAAAGGATCATTTTACATAAGAGGAATGAAACTAAAAGCAACCTGGTTAGATGAGGATTTTGAAAGCTTTAAAGAAGAAGAGTTGAAGAAGTCAACAATGCCTATCTTATGGCTAAATTAGGAGATGATTAGGTATATTATTTTGAATCTAATATTGAAGTTAATGAATTGAAAAATTCATACAATGAATTGTATAATCAGTACAAAAGGTTGATAGTGAAGTATTTCAAAGAAGTTGAGAAGTCCAATAATAATGATACATCTCTAAAGAGTAAGATAAAATCAATGGAATTTACAAATGAGAATTTAGTGACTAAGAATATGTCTATTGAGGTTAATTATAAGCAAAAGATCTTTGAAAAGGAAGTCCAAGAAGAAAGAGTGACTAAGTTGGAAAATATGTTGCTAAAAAATGATTCTGAAAAGGTGAGATAGTTAGAAACAAAAGTCGTCACCTTAGAACTTGAGAAAGAGAAAATTGCTAGAAAGATCTTATCTCTAGAAAAAGATCTAGCAAATTTCGTTGATAGAAGGAACAACCTTGATGCATTGCTTCATAGTGGTAAATGCCTTTTGGTAAGGCCGAAATAGCATACAATGAAAACAATAACATCAGGCCATATAAGAACTTCTTTGTCAAATCCAACAGTAGCTATAGCCAAAACAACAGAAGCCTAATATATGGTATAAGTTATATCAATTCTTATTCATCTGTTTTGTACTTCTACTATGGAAAACATGGTCATATTATTCATACTTGTAACTTAAGTGGAATGAGAAAATCATCTCAAAATTTATGTTTGGAGACTGAATGGTCAAACTACTAACCTAAAAGGACCCAAAAAATTTAGGTGCCTAAAATAAGATAATACTTTCTGCAGATATGTTTCAAAATGAAGACAAGAGAAAATCAATGGATAGTTGATAATGGGTGCTCAAGACACATGATAGGTGAAATATCATATTTTAACTGCATTGAAAGAAAAGATGGAGTTTTATAGAAAAATTCAGATTAAAAAAGGATACTGCATTTCATCAATTCCGAGCGATCATGGAAGAAAATTTGAAGATTTTTATGATGAAAATGGTAAAATAATAAGAAACAATGCTAGACTTGTAGCTCAAGATTATAATCAATAGGAATGTATTAATTTTTATGAGACTTATGCACCTGTTGCTAGGTTAGAGTCAATTAGAATTCTACTTACTTTCACTTTTTATAGAAATTTTAAGTTATTCCAAATGGATTTCAGAAGCGCCTTATAAATGGATACAATAACAAAAAAGTGTTTGTTAAGCAACCTCCAAGTTTTGAGAACGAAGATTATCCAGATTATGTGATGAAGTTATCTAAAGCCCTGTATGGTTTAAAGCAGGCTCCTCGAGCATGGTAGGAAAGGTTAAGTAATTTTTTGCTTGAGAATAACTTCGAAATAGGAAAGATAGATAAAACCTTATTTATTAAGTGAAAGGAGAATGATTTACTTATAGTACAAATATAAGTTGATGACATAACATTTGGTACTACTAATCCATCATTTTATGAAGAATTCTCAACTTTAATGTAGGGGAGAGTAAATATATTTTCTTAATAACAAGGGGGAGAGTTAAGAGTTGATGATATGTTTTCACTTTATATGATTTTGAGCATGACATGTTGTATATTTCTTTGATAACTTTGTTGCTATTTTTACTTGATTCATTATTTTCCCTCCACTTTTCGATAACGAAAAAGGAGGAGAATTAAGATGACGATATATTTTGCTGAAAGATGTATGATATACTTGCATGACTTTTACTTGCATGATTTGTGAGCATAATGAATCTGTGATATATGTTACTAATTGTATATTTGAAGCATTAATTTGTGATTCGTTAACGATCGACTCCTTACTAAGAAAGGAAAGGCTCCTTCTAATATGTAAGAACTTTAAAGTTTTCGAAACCCTTCATTATTAGTTGAATTTTGAAAATATATCCATTATTGTTTGTCATCATAAAAAACGATGATATTGTTAGCTCAAGGTTTATTATTAATGATTTTGATGATAACCTTATAATATTTTAAAATTCAAATTGGATTTATTTCCTTATATAGGCTATGATATAATTCTTAAAAAGGAAATAAAATATGGAAAATTGCTTTCTTTCTTATAGGAATCTTCTTTATGAACTTACCTTATTAGAAATAATTTATCCGAAAGGATCCTACTAATTATAAAGGTTGTATATTAGCCTTATTATTATTGGAATTTATTCATATTGAAATCCATCTAGTTGACTAAGGATGCAAGTGAAGCAACGACTAGTTGAAAGAAATGCCTATTTAAGGAAGAGTCACTACTTTTGTGAAAAGAGATCAGACTCTTGAAATACATCCATAGCATCAATTCTCTTAAAAGTGATATCATTGTCAAATCTCTTGTACTTTAGAAAGTGAAAATTCTTTTTGAGAGAGATAATTGAAGCTTATATCGAGCAAATTACATTTGTTAGTGATATAGTTTATCTCATTGAAACTTCTTATCCTCATCATGTACATGATATATTTTTGTTTACGTTAAACTCTTCTTTATCTTGTACATAGCTAGTTATATAGATTCAAACTAGTAGTTTGGTGTTATCCAAAGTGCTCTTGTACTTGTATATATACATTTCACTATTCTAATACTAGAAGTCAATTCTTGCCTTACTACAATCACATGGTATCAGAGCCATAGATTGCCAGATTTTGCAAACACAAGAAAATTGTATCTCAGCCATAGACTAAGCTCCAAAAACACGGTGATCAATGACGATGAAGTTGCTAGAGATTGAGTTGCCTTTATAGAGAACGTACTCGTAGACGCATGCAACGTTGTAGACGATGATGCAAAGAACAGAAACACGATTATCAAAACTGAAGAAGAGGGCCACAACAACATAGATCTGTCTTCTCTTCATAAGCTATGAATACCTTCGAAACACAGAACTATTTAGTCATAGCAAATCAGTCTTCTCCGATCCCCACCAATATCCATCATGCCTTCTCTATAAAATTGAGCATAAAAAACTATTTATCCTGGAAAACTCAATTCTCTCCACTGTTAAACTACCAAAAGCTTAAAATGGCTATACCATTTATGTTGGAAATAATCTCATCTCTTAGGTATCCAAGAAACAACCTACAATCAACGCCTTAGCTAGTTTTGCTGCTGAACTTGTATGGCTCACTTCGTTACTTGGTGAGCTTGGCTTTAAGCCTGTAACTCCACCAATCTTATGGTGTGACAATATTGAGGCAATTTACCTAAGTAAGAATCTAGTTTTCCATGCTTGAACTAAGCATGTGGATTTAGATTACCATTTTGTTCATGAATTAGTCTGTCAGCAGAAACTTCAAATTCAGTTTCTTAAGGGCTCAGATCAAACTGCTAATATTCTTACTAAACCATTGGGAATTGCATTGTTTAATCGTCATAAACCCAAGCTGCGACTTCTCTATGTTCCGCCATCCACTTGAGGGGTGCTGTTACTAATATAGTTTATCTCGTTCAAACTTCTTATCCTCATCATGTACATGATATATTTCTGTTTACGTTAAACTCTTCTTTATCTTGTACATAGCTAGTTAGATAGATTCAAACTAGTAGTTTGGTGTTGTCCAAAGTGCTCTTGTACTTGTATATGTACGTTTCACTATTGTAATACAAGAAGTCAATTCTTGCTTTACTACAATCACAACATTTTCATCTGTTGAGAGCTTGTAGAGACTAGCTAAATACTACTAGTTTGGAAAGTTGAAGAACTTTGGAAAATATGTACTTATGAGCTTAAAGATAAAGACAGGAGCCTGTTAAAATTTAAAACAATAGGAACCTATCAGACGATAGAAGCCTATTAAACAACATGAGCTTGTTAGACGATAAATCTTGTTAAAACAATTTAAAATAGAAGGCACCTGTTAAAATGAAAGGAATCTCTTGCAGATTGAGAACAGAAGGACCCTATTATAAAAGTGAAGGAGTCTCTTGCTAAAACATAATGCGAAAATTTAAAAGTGAAGAGGAGAGAACGAATAACGAAGTTGATTTATACTGGTTCGGCTTATAACCCAAGCCTATGTCCAGTCCCCAAGTATCCAACCTGATTGTTTCACTAAAAACCCCAAGTAGTAATTTTGATTTTAGTGAAACAATCAGGTTGGATACTTGGGG
>JAOTIZ010000028.1:28191-40076 GCA_027123425.1 Erythroxylum panamense
TTGAATAAAGTATGAATGCTAGATATACATATATACATACACATGCTTGACTTTGGGTCAATTGCCAATGGCTATAATTATATTAGCCACTGAGTTGTGTAGCTCACCCCACGCTTCCCTCCTCAAGTGCAGAAAGAGAAGATTAGCGATCCTTGCAAGGCATTGGAACTCCAAGATAGTTAAAGACTTTTGTAATTGAGTTAGTTCAGGATTTTTGTATTTTAGAATCATCTGAAGCATAAACATTCAACTGTATTATGTGTATTTTGTATTTTGTATTTGTATTAAGGTAAAGGGGTGGTTTTTTAAATGTAAAGATATTACGAAAACAAACATTGTGTTATGTAATGGGTCCAAGTGATTACTGAAACTCTGATTTGTTCAATAATGTATGCATCTTTGTGATTGTAATTGTTTTAAATAAATCGGGCCATTTTGATGATCGATTTTTCCATATATGCGTTGTTGTTTAAGAAAATTTGCAATGAGTTTCGACCGTTAAATGTCTCCCAATGCTAGCTCCAGAAGCAGGGTCCGACACCCGCCTTCGATCTGCATGGCTATAACAGGTATCCTTCCGCCAAAGCATTACTTAGGCCCGGATAAGCTTATTTGGGGCCGATCGGATAATGGAAAATTCAAAACTACGTCAGCTTACTTCATGATAATGAACTACGAACAAGCAACGACCAACGTATTCTGGAGGTCTATATGGCAGTGGCAGGGCCCGTAACGAATTCGAACATTTCTTTGGCTTCTCTTACACGATAAATTACTCACTAATCAACAGCGAGCCTATAGAAAATTCACTTCAGATGCTGCTTGCTACCATTCCCACTTCGAGGAATCCTCTCTTCATGTAGTGCGGGACTGCCCCAAAGCCCGCAACTAATGAAATAGGTTTCCCCCTCAAGTAGTCTCCTCAGAGTTTTTTACCATGACCAACAAGGAGTGGCTTATAAAGAATCTTCACACACATCGATTGGTAGGGGGATTCGATTGGGCTATTATCTTTGACACATCGTACTGGTTTCTCTGGTCCTGGCGAAATAAGGCCCTTTTTGACGATCACTTTTCTTGGCCGACATCTCTAGATCATTAGGTTTTAGAATATGTACACCACATTCACATGGTGGCAAGTTGGCAACAAAGAACTCAGATGGGCAATCGCACTCGACAGGAATAACTCATAGGCTGGAGCAAACCTCCTTAGGGTTGGGTGAAATTAAATACGGATGGAACCAACGAAAGCTCACACTTTTCGGCCACAGCAGGTGGTTTACTGTGAGACAGTTCAGACGCTTGGTTGGGAGGATTTGTACAGAACATTGGTTAGTGATCCACTTTAACAGCTGAACTTTGGGGTGTGCTCTCAGGCCTCAACCTGGCTTGGAACTTGGGGTCCCGACATATAGAATTAGAAGTGGATTCGAGTACAGTAACCGATATGCTTTCATCCCTGACGACGCGAGCTATGTCTCTTAATCCTTTAGTACTGGGCATTGATGAACTGTTTACCCGTAATTGAATTGTTGTAACTCGTCATATTTATAGAGAAGATAATCAGTGTGCGAACTGGCTAGCAAATTATGCAAACCAGTTCGAATTAGGGGGTCACTACTTTTGAGCTCCACCTAGGAGATGCATATCTATCCTCTTAAAGGATGTGACAGGGGCTTGTCGCCCTAGACCATGTAATTTGTAATGCTTGTCTTCCTTTAAAAAAAACACTATGCGTAGAATTAGTAATTCAATAAAGAATAACTATGTTATGTTTTTTGTTCAAAATTTTTTATTTCAATGTTTATTTAATAATTAATAACTATGGAGCAGGTTATATTTCCCGTTATGGATGAATTGATCAAAAGAACAAGTAACATGGCTGAAGATAAGGCTTCAATTACAATGCTTTCTAGGACTCATAGACAGGTAAGCGAGATGATTACTTAATTACTATAGCAATGGCATTTTCTTATTTGGACCTAATCTCCTTGTCATTACAAGTTTCTTTTGTTACATTTCATTGCCATCACATAACTAAATCTTGCAAAAGTCTATTACATTAATTTTACAGATCATCTTGCTAGTTTTGTAGCAAACTTATCTCTTTTTACATCTATATAATTTGTTCAAACTGTTGGACATCTTTTTGATAAACTATTATTATCCTGCTACATTTTTTGTCATTTATTTTCTGAAATTATTATTTTATTTTAATTATTTATTATTACTTTATTCTAAGTGTTTATTAGTTTTTTTAATATATTTAGTTATTTTATGACATCTTTTTATGTTTATTTGAATAAAATAAATGAATTATTTGTTTATTTTAGTTTTATTTATTTACTCTTTTTAACTTGCATCACTTATTTGTAATTTTTTATTGTATTATTACTATATTATGTATTTTTTTTAATTGTCACATTTACATGTAGGTTTATCATAAATAGTCTCTCTATTTTGTAAAGGTAAAAGTGCGTACTATCAAATCTCACTAGATCTCGCATTGATATGATACTTGGACTGAGTGTGGTGATGAACTAATGTTATTTAAGAGAACAAAGTTTATCGATCCTTATATTTTTTCTATTAATATTAATTATGGTTCTTTTTGACTTATTTATAATCTAGACCTGGGTTTGTAAGAAAAAGAAACTTTGAAGATTGGAAAACGCTAGCTAACCGATTCTCAAATTCTCACAGGTGAAGCCTTGGCTTATCACCTAAGGCTGATTTCTGGCCTGGCCGGACCATCCCTTTCGAAGGCTATTCTTAGGAGAAGTCTTCACTCAAAGAGTCGGTTCCGGCAACCGAAGAGACTAAAATCAAAGTATGGGTATATAAGATTACTCGGAGGTTGGACCACACCACAGATGAGTAGTTGCACTGACATGTCCTAACGAAGGACCAAATAATAAAATAAGATGGGTCAGGTTATGCTTCCGCTGTCGCTATATGTGCACGCCTACCGAGTACTGCTTGATATAGTTCGTTAAACATTTTTCTTAGATTAGTAAAAAGAAGATATGTCTGAAGTGTTATTGGCTTCCCGATCTCCAAATGCTAGAAAGTGTTCCGGTAAAAACCTAAAAATTTATTCAGTATAATTAAATTTGGAAGCTTAAATTATGTTATATTAAGTTTTACTAAATTAAATTAACACCCAGCTAATGAAAATTATAAAATATAGTCCCTTTTGTTAATTTCCAAATCATCAGAAAAGTAAAAGGGCTTATTTTCCCCTGCTGAGTGTTAGACTTTGAGAACCAGAAAAGAAAAGAATAAAATAGTCACATGCTTTAATCAAATCAACAACATTGAACCTATAGTTTATGACCTCTCCTTATCTCTGTCTAACTTACCATTCCAAGCAATTGCAGTATCGTCCACATAACCCCTTCAGTCCTGTAAGACAAAACTTCGATGGATCTTCTTCAATGGCTGAACCAGAGTTGGAAGGCTTTCTTCACTTTGGCATCCATTTTGGTAGCAATAGTGTTGATGTTTCTATTGCAGGATAACTTAAGAAAACGGAAGCTGAATCTTCCACCTAGCCCTCGAAAGTTACCCATCATCGGGAACCTTCACCAGCTTGGTAACATGCCTCACTTATCTCTTCGCAGACTAGCTGATAAATATGGTCCTATCATTTTCTTACAACTTGGTGAAATCCCTACTGTGGTAGTCTCTTCCGCTAATTTGGCAAGGGAAGTACTGAAAACCCACGATCTTGCTCTCTCTAGCCGTCCTCAACTTTTGTCTGCCAAGAGCCTGTTCTATGGCTGCACTGACATAGCTTTTGCTCCTTACGGTGCCTATTGGAGGAGCGTAAGGAAAGTCTGCATACTTGAGCTACTTAGTATCAAAAGGGTTCAATCTTTCAGCTTTGTTAGAGAAGAAGAGGTGGCTCGCTTGGTAAGTCGGATTGCGGAGTTCTATCCCAAAATTACCAATCTAAGTAAAATGATTGGTTTATATGCAAATGATGTCCTGTGCCGAGTTGCAATTGGCAAGGGTTTCTCTGAAGGTGGGGAATATGATCGACATGGATTCCAAAAGTTGCTTGATGATTACCAGGAATTGCTTGGAGGGTTCAGTCTGGGAGATTATTTTCCTTCTTTGGAGTTTGTTCACAATTTATCAAGCATGAAGTCAAAACTCCAGACCACCTTCAGACGATTTGACCAGTTCTTCGACCAGGTCATCACTGAACATCTAAGAACTGAGAAAAAAACAGGGGAGCAAAAGGATTTGGTGGACGTTTTGCTTGACATACAGAAGAATGGGTCTGCTGATATGCCCCTTACTATGGATAACGTCAAAGCCATCATCTTGGTTCGCATAGACTACTTCATTTCTCTCTGGTTTATCTGTAAATTGTAATTCCAGGATCCTGATCTTTCTCTTGATTGTTCCGTACGCAGGATATGTTTGCAGCTGGAACCGATACAACATTCATAACCCTTGATTGGGCAATGACAGAGCTAATCATGAACGCCAAAGTCATGGAGAAAGCACAGGCTGAAGTAAGGAAAATCGTAGGAGACAGACCACAAGTGAAAGAAAGTGATATTCCCAACCTGAAGTACATGAAAGCTATTATCAAAGAGATATTTCGGCTCCATCCACCAGTTCCTGTTTTAGTTCCCAGAGAATCTATGGAAGATGTTACCATTGGTGTGTACAATGTTCCAGTAAATACTAGGGTTTACGTCAATGTCTGGGCAATAGGTAGAGACCCACAACTCTGGGAAAATCCTGAGACGTTTGACCCAGAAAGATTTGTGGGCAGTACCATGGACTTCAAGGGGCAGGATTTTGAGTTGCTACCCTTTGGAGCAGGTAGAAGAAGCTGCCCGGCAATTGTCTTCGGAACAGCCGTAATTGAGCTTGCTCTTGCTCAACTTCTTCATAGCTTTGATTGGGAGCTCCCTCCTGGTGTCAGACCTCAAGACATTGACAATACAGAAGCTTTTGGGATCTCCATGCACAGGACAGTACCTCTTCACGTCATAGCCAAACCACACTTCAATTAAACGCAGATGTTTATGCTTTTATCTGTGCAGATATCCACCTAATATCTGCTATTCTATAGAGCTATGTCTTCTTGTTAGCATAAGTTTTAATAAAAATGGTAGTGTCTGCAATATTTCTTTAAAAATCTTACAAGTAATTTTACTGCCTTAAGCAGTCTGTTAGAAATTAGTATCTCATCTTTGAACATTGCGTGGAAGTCTAGATAGAAGTATCGATGACATTAAGGCCATTGCTGAGTCGATATTTCAATAGCACTTTTGTCATCTGTCACGAAATATCAATGTTGGACCATAAAAAAAATTACAGAGAAAGGCATGAGAAGAATTTGAGTTCTTGGATTAGGGTCAAATTTTAATAGTCTCGTCACTCGGTAAGTACAAACAATCGACTATTTGTTGAGTTGAAAAATATGGTAGCCAATCAAGAAGGAATTAGATAAAGAGTTGTTTGGTATCTTCGTTGAAGATAGATTAGAAAATAGGGATGACAATTAGTCGACTTGAAAATTTTGGTTTAAGATTAAATTTGACTTAATTTTTTAAAATTTAAAATTTTAAAAATGTCATTTTAATTAAAATTTCACTACTTTGAAAGATTTTTTTTTTTCAAAATGATTTGAGTTCAAACTAGATCGGATCTCTTAACTTTGAATTGGATCGGAGTTATTCGCCAAGCTTAGGTGAAACCTCTCTATACCAAAAACGGAGACTTTTGTGGTAAAGGTTGAGGTGTTACAGAATTTGTAACCTCAAGAAGTAAAGTTATATAGGGAGACAACTTGAAGGAAGCTCACAATAAGGGAGAGTATGCCAAAATCAAGTGAGACAAAATGAAAAGAAATATTGTCGACCAAGTAATCGGTGTTACAACTGCGAAGAGCGGGAACATGTTGCTTGCAATGGTCGATTTAAGAAGTAGAAATATATGTCGTCACCTCCTGTCACACCAACGAGAAAGAAGAAGAATGAGGCTTTTATAAAATAATCTGACTTAGAAGACCTAATTGAAGAAAAGATATCAGCTTCGTGCATATCAGAAAAGACATCACTTATCTTAGTAAGTGACTAAGGAAAGGGGGTTGTGGTGAGTGTTAACAACCAATAATTACAAGCTACCAATGACACAAATATGCAACACATAGTCCTCACTAATAATTGCAAGCTATACAAGTAGGCAAAGTAGAATTCTCACCAGGTACAGTTCATATTGTACACCACGTTTCCGAAATGAAAAAGAATCGACGATCTATATCTCATCTTATTTCATCAGGAAATTATGTGGTGGATCAAATGATGTAAAGGTCTATTGAATCTTGAATTACATTGAAACATCAGTTAGATGACTGGAATCCGTAATTTGAGAATGTTGATTGGTCCATGCTATTTAGGACGTGTGAGTTACTTGTGTTGGTTGAGTTTTTCTCTTATATGAACGGTAAGGTAATCATTTTTGACCTACTTATATGATTAACTTACACTACAAGAAAACAAGCATTCTGCCGACGTTTTTAAAACGTCACAGAATGTTCAAAAAATATCATAAAAAACGTTGCGAAATGTGGTGCAGGTAAAAGCTTTCTGCGACGTTTTATGTAAAACGTTACGGAAAACATTAACATTCTGTAACGTTTATAAAAATGACACTAAAAGTTTGCACATTCTACGACGTTTTTAAAACGTCACAGAATGTGAAAGAATCTGCAACGTTTTTATTATTATTTGTATTATTTTTTATTATTCAAAAATTATATTAATTTAATAATTTTTAATTTTAATAATTATTTTTTAAAATACAAAATTTTAATTTTATTTGTTTAATAACTATTCAATATCATTTATAAATTTTATTTATTTAATAATTCTTCAATTTTTTAATATATCATTAATTTTAATAATTATTCATGTATCATAAGAGAATTTTATACCTGCAATTCACAAACATATCATATTATACTAATTAATATCAAAATACACTAATTACAATTCATAAACATGTCATAATACACTAATTACAAGTTTGAGTTTGTAACTTCTTCCTTAAATGAATTAGACTTATGATTTTTCTTGTGCTTCTTTTGATTACTACAAGCTGACAGTATATCTTCACCAACAGCAGCTGTGGAGAATTCAATGCCAACCCCATTGAATTCTACAATATAACTGTGCCTTCTGGCTAATTCAAAGGCCTAATTATTAAACTCTCTCGTCCACTCAAACTTATGGTCGTGATTTCGGAACTTGCAAGACTGTGACTGAGATTTATCATCTGGATCTTCTTGGCTGCTTAGAGCAGATTTTTGCATGATCACATTGTACTCATAGTTTGGGGTTGAAATAATGAGAACTTTTGGACGAAAGTAACTCAATGCAACATCACCAAATAGTAAGGCCTGGTCTTCCTCCATATGCTCAATCACCTGCAATCCATGGGGAAAAAGAAAGTTGAAATTTTTAGAAAATTCAACCAGAATAAAAACTTTGGCTGAATATCAAACAATACAGGAAGGGAAAATTAACACACCTCTAAACAGGTACTCACTGAATATCAAACAATACAGGAAGGGAAAATTAACACACCTCTAAACAGGTACCAATGAGTATAGTGAAGACAAGGTGCAACCAAAAGGAAAAGAAGAACTATGGTGAAAACAAATAGAATAGATGAATGCAAACTTAAAATAATGCCAAAAGAAAAAACAAGTAGCTCAGATAGTAATCAAGAAATTAAGCAGAAATAAAGCTTACAAATAGAATACTTGAAGTAATGATGTCCCATCACAAATAAATACAGAACACTGCTAAAGATCAAAACATACTCAATTTTAGTTGACACTACCATCCACAGAAATTCAATTGGTATAAGTAAATAAAGTCACAACTCCAAGAAAGATATGCATATAACCATAACAGAGGTGCTATGTGTTACCATAAAGAGATTTCAATTCGATTCACTAAAGAAAGGCATCCTAATCACCAAGCAACCAAGTGTAATGAACTATCTGCCATATCAGAAGAAAGGGAATCAAAAAGCACAATTGCGTTATAATCCCCCTTCCCCAGAAAAGAATATAATAGAAAATTTAAGCTTCACTAATATCGCAGTTGAAGTAACATAGAGGTTTAGACATAAAAAGAGATAAACAAAACTGGAAATCAAGTAATTTCTAGAAATATATATGAAACCGAAACAACCATGAATTGGGCATTTGGGTTGATATATTTCTGGAGTTGATTATGTACGATCAATTTTTTAATACCTCAAGATAGAGAGATGAATAAATTAATCACACCTAAAACCTAATTGAACCCCCTGAGGTTCTTCAAGTGATTTCCAGTTGGAAAAACAGCGCGAACTTTTCACACTAGGTTGCATTTGCGCAAGGCCGTCTCTGTCCCTCTCACCTTGTTTTTTCTTTCAATTATGTTGGCTTTTTGTATCCATTTTCCCGCATGATATTTTGTTATATTAAATGTCTTTATTTATATCTGTTTTTTCACGATATTTTATTCCTAATTTTTTTCATTAAATCTAATCCACTTATTTATATAAACCCTACATAAATATAAGGGTAAAATTAATCTCATCTATATATTTATATAAATTCTACATAAATATATAAATAAGATTTAATGAAATATAATATAAACACTCTATTCAGAACAGAAGATCTCATTCTTCTTTTCTCCTTTATTTCTTAAAAAAAAAACCTTTATTTTCCTTTCCATACGTAAGCGTTCCACGAATCAAAATTTAAGCACAACAAGAAGGACCAAATCACCTCTTCCATTACTTTCTGCATACTATATTTCACGAAAATTCATCCATTTAATAGATAGAACTCACAAAATTTAAACAGCTGTGATCTTTTGAGAACAGGGAGCCACTTTAGTTGGGAACAAAAGATTTGTCCAAACAAGGAGTATTTTCAACTCAAATATTTTTATAAAATTTTGTCTTATGTTCTAACTTTATAAAAATCATTTTATTTAAATCTTGATAAGTTTTGTACGGTACTATACTAGTACAGGTTAATATCAGATACTATTTTGAGTAACTTTTTAAATTTATAAAATATTTCTTAATTTTTTTAAATTACAAATTAATCTCTCAATATATTGTATTGTATAGTTTATAATTTTAGATCAACCATGTCTCCACAAATTATAATAAATTTTTTTGAAATAATAATAATCAATCATTTCTATTAATAGTACCTTTCAATATTTGACATATAAATAATAACTACAATTAATATAAAAAAGATTGTACAAATATGAAATTAATAACAATACAAAGTACTTAAAATATTACAATTTCATCATATAATAAATAATAGTACATCAAAACATCAAATAAAAAATAAATATTCATAATTCTCTAAGTATTACAATTTACAACAGAAGTTCATCCTAAGGAAACAACTAACTAGAAGAAAAACCTGAAATAAAAATATTTACAGTTATATTTATATTGCATGTATAGAATTTAACATATACATCAAATATAAGTGAAATTAAAAGAAAAGGAGAAATGAAAACCTGAAATTTCATTAAGACGAATATTCGCCCAAATCACACTTTAATTCTTATTTGATACAAAATCATCATCATTGAGAGGAGTTTCATCATCACTACCATTCAAATTTATTGCATCAAATGATATGTTAATACCTTTTTATCCAAAATTATCTTCCAAGTCATTCTCATCTATCAAATTCATTTCCTCAAAAACCCACTCTATCAAAAGATCGATATGATCAAGATAAATTGAATATATGAAACTACTTATTCTATTAAAAGTCCTAATATATAAATAAAATTAATTATTAAGAAATTATAAGAAATTGTATCCAACTTAATAATGATAATAACATACCTATAAAGACTAAATCGTTCAATCTTTTGTGCTTCAATCTATCATTTTTCTTAAAATGGATTAATTTAAATGTTTTCCAATTCCTTTCATACCCTTTTGCACTTACATATTGACTCATAATTCGAATCGCAAACCTTTATATTTCTAAAACACCACTTCCAAATTGATCCCACCAAGCAACTTTAAGACAATAAAAGTAGCATTATAAACAAAATAAAATGATGATTAATTTTCAACGAGTAACAAAAGTAGTAAAAAATATACCTAGATTAAGTTTGTCTCTTTGACAAATAGCAATTTTCATCCCAAAATCACCAGAAGCATCCTTAATAATCTCTATTTGTGAGCTTAGGAGATCTTACATTATCTTATAGATAACAATTGTTGTAATAGTTAATAGCATTCCCCTTTCAACTTTAGCTTTCTTTATAAAACTTGATCTAAAATAAACACTAGGACATAAAGTTTCCCCATTTGTAAACAAAAGAAAGTAAAGTTGTCTTTTCCATCTCTCATTAATAATTGCAAGATAAGGTGTATACAAAGAATGTCTATTTTTTAAACTGACCTTGATTGCTTTCTTCGCCCTCTCTATAGTATCATAAAAATAACCTATTGTTGCTTTCTCATTACTATCAGCCAGATAAAGTACCATCATTAAAGCCTAATAAACTCGGATAATAAATTGACATTAGGAACAAAATTCATTATCTTCAAATATAATTTTATAAACATCCAATTAAGCATTAGACTTAGCATGCTGAGACGCAACTTACTTATCATAACTCAAGTATGCCTAGGGTTTAGCCACACTAAAATCCTTAAACTCGCAATTTATGTTTATTGCAATTTTTCTAAAACCATACTTTCGGGTCTACTACTCCCGATCGATAAACCAATCCACATAGGGTAACCTAGGCAACCTCTCCTTGATAGAAAAATTCCTCTATGCATTAGGAATCCATAGACACTAAAATCACTCAATTTAGATCTCTTTAGGTCCAATTATTGTCAAAACACGGACCAGAAAAATAATTACTCGGTCCTCTCACTTTAACTTAATAAATCAATGTCAATTTCATCTCCAAAAAAATTCACAATTTCACATAAAAATGAAATTAAATATGTCACGAATCCGATGCCTCGAGAATCAAGTCAATCGGAGGTCGGATGGAAAAGTTATTCACAAAAGAATGCAATTGGGACAAAAACATCATTTAGGAATAATAATAATAATAAAAAATTAAAAAAATTTGGCAGAAGCGTGGGCGCCTCGCCCTCACGAGGCATCGCCCTCGCGAGGGGCGAGTTTCCGCCCAAAATTCCCCCTTTTTTTCCAATAATCCTTCTCTTTTCCTCCAATTTTCCTTCTCTTCTTCCACATTGCACAAATCTTCACAAAAGTGTCCAAAAATCACAAATGAGGTCTCGTTGGAAAGATTTCAGAAAACCCTACAAGTTTTATGAAGGGCTTGAAAACCAATTTCACCCTTAAGGGTGTCAAAAATGCAATCAAAGTTACTGCCTTCACATTAACATTCAAAACAGTACAACATTTTTCTAAACTCATATCTTTCCATTCCCTTTGCCAAAAATTCCAAGCTTTATGTCAATAAAAATATCAGAACATATTCTACAACTTCATGAACAACTTGAAAGTAAATTCAACCTCTAAATAGATCAATTTCTCAACCAAAGTTTCTGCCCCCGTAAGTGTCATCCTCAACAGTAACATAATTTCTACAATTTCTATCTTTCAATTTCAAAGTCCAAAAATGTCATACTCTATATCAATGAAAAGATCAAAATGCAACCTACAACTTTCATGAAGGACTGAAAAATCCATTTGACGTCTAAGGGAGTCAAAAACCACTTTGAAGTTTCTGTCCACTAATGATCATGCTAAACAGTAACAGAAACTTCTAAAAATCATAACTTCCTATTCCATGGTCCAAAAATTCCATACTTTACAT
>JAOTIZ010000031.1:39493-50753 GCA_027123425.1 Erythroxylum panamense
TGGAATGGTAATACTGTCTTAGGAGACTGTTTGGCGGTCTTTCCTGGGTATTACCGAATCGGTTCACTTCACTAGTTATTTACCTTAGAAGAAAAAATACCCGATTTTCCCAACAAATAGAACGCATTATAACTATTCTTCTTCTTACTCCTTAAATGGTGAATATTCCTATGTAATCGTCGATTACGATGGTGTTAGCGTGCTAGATTTGGAGGATTCGTGCTGTATAGAGATGACGACGCTTTGAACAGTATCACATGGCAAGTGTTTCCAACTTATAGAAGCAACTTAACTTATATGGGTATCCATGATTCTCTGCTATTCGGCTTCTACCTCTCTTTTATGTTTTTTGCTGTCAGAATAACGACATTTATAATCGTTGCAACTTTGAAGGACATCGCCAAATATGTGATTTTCATACTCTTATGACAGGTATGTTAATTCTCTACTCTACTTTCACTCTTTTCTTTAATTTAAATTCTAAAAGCGAATAAAAAGTTAAGTTTACATTAAATCTAATATAACTTAATTGATTCTTATATCAGTTTTCACTCTTTCCTTTATTTTATCTCACACGTTTTATCATTAATTTGGATTGGCATTATGTTAATTCAAACATAATAAGATCATGTATATTAATCTGTATTTATAATCCCATTTGAAATTACTTCTCTATATTGAATAATTATAATTGAAGCCTTAAAACTAAATCCTAAAAAATGTACCTATTTTGAATAATTATAATTGTTGTATTTAAATCTTATATTTTGCATGTTCAGGTCACCAAGGTTTTCTGAGCTCCATCACCAAGGTCACCTTTTCGTAATTCTTTAAAATATTTAAAATAATATTTTTAATTTTTATATAATTAAAATTTGGCTTTCTATAATAATTTTAACTTAATATCTAAATTTATTAAGACTAATATATTAATATTTTATTTTAATAAATTTTAAATAATTTTTTTCAATTTCACCTTTCTTTCAAATTTTTTGAATTTATATTTCAAATTTAGTATTTTTATTATTTTAAGATCTATTTTTGTAATATCTTATACAAGTAGTATTAACTAAAATTTAAGAGTATATCTCAATATAAATATGTATTTAGTACAAATATTTTTGTCAAATATAATATGTACTCATTACAATAAGATACACAACACTAAATTATTTAATAATTAATACATGTTTTTAATTAACAATTAGACTTTAGTTTTTATCAAACTAATAAATGAAATTTAGTTTGAACACTACATCAATCATTCATACAATTTTTTAATACAAGTATATTAACATAATAATAAATCGTGAACTTACACCTTCTTATGCACGAGGCTTAGCATGCATGGAAGTGGTGATCTATACATATATGGTATTTTTTTTGAAAAAAGGTGTATAAATTTGGTTCTGCTTACACTAATTAACCTTTACTCGTGTTAAGATATATTATATATATCTTTTATTTAATTTTAGCATCTTATCTATTAATTGGACATATAAGATATTAAGTGAGATATGTGAAGAAGATAAGCTTGTTGAATTTTTGGGATAATGGTTTAAAAGGTGATAAAACTCTATCTTAAGTTGGGGTGATATATTACGTGGAGTCAAGGTTTACTGCTTGTTGTTGTTGATAGAAGAATAACAAAGGAGGTTGTTTTTGCGTGGATTGTGTGGATAAAAAGATAAGGGGATTTTGTTTTTCTGGTTAGGATCATGGATAGGTGTGAATTCGCTGTGGTCTTTAGGCCTCACTTTATTTCAAGAAAATATATAGATAAAGTCTATGTGCTGCGAAGATGGAGGGATCACCGTCCACACAATTTTTATTTCAAATTTCACTAATGAAACTATGGTGGTAGGCTTACTTTGCTTCTAGTGGGTGTAAATTGAAGATTGAAGAATATACAACAGAAGAAGGAATTTATTTTGTGAGTGGGTTGCTGTGGGGTTACGTGTTTGTGAAATGTTATTGATAAGTGAAGCAACAGAGTTAATCTTATGTGAAGGTGCAACAATGACGGTGCTGCGTGGGTTAATTGCTATTGAAAAACACAGCTGCACATATATGTCTTCAGGGGATTGCAAATATCGTGGGCTAGTGTGTTAGTTTTTCCAGATTTGTTTATATGGGATTGTGCACATGTTTTTGTGAGAAAAACATCCTGGGTCTTCATCTATTGTCTATTCTTCTATATGATTTAATTGAAGCAGTTGAAGTTGGGTTATTTGCGTGGGCTGTTATACTTGGCGTCTTCATCCTACAACTGTGAATTAATATTGGTGTCTATGTGAATCAGCTCATTGTTATTGCGACGACTTCTAGATTTATTTCAGTGGAGCGGAACTCATCGGGAAGTTATTCTTTTTATTTCAAGTGTATTATTATTTTGTTCTTTATTATTTTAATCACTTGATTTGTTTATTTCTTATCTTTATTATCAAATATTATTTAAAAAATCCTCTGTTGAAGTTAGTATGAGGCAGTCGTACTATTAAGTTGATTGAAAAAATCCTCTGTTGAGACTAGTACGAGGCGGTCGTACTATTGGGTGTGAAACTCTTTCATGGGAAGTGAGGTTGAGAGATAGTATCAAGGGTTAAGTAGTGTTGGCTCAGTAAAATCTTGAGTAAAATTATTGTACTTCGGTGAAAGTGATTAAGCTGGGTGAAGGCTCCGCCAATGTAGACAATGTGTACCAAACTGCGTTACCAAATTTTTTATGTTTTTATTATTTCAGTTTTGCTTATTTTTATATTTTGTTGGTGCCAAATAAGTTTGCGAAAAATTTACAAAATAATTAACCCCCTTTGAGTTTTTCAACTCGTATCACTAAAATGCAGAATATCAATCTCATACATGGGAGTTTTTCGCTACTTGCAAATAATTTTCCTGTTGAGAGTAAGAAACTTTATCTTTTATTTTATTTTTAAAATACTTTATCTTTTGGGTGGCATTTAAAATTTATAAAATTGTATAATATAATAAAACTTAAATCTTTTTTAATAATAGGTGAAATAATTTCAATAAAGAGATGATTACTTTGTTTTCCTATTTTAAAAAAATCATATGGTTAAATTTTAATCAAAAAATTATAGTTTAAAATTAATTAAATATTTTTTTATATTTGTAGTGCACTGTATGCAACTTTTTTCAACTTACAATCGTCTCTCTAACAAGTGCAAGATGAATCATTGGTTATATGGCTCCTGAATTGTGCTACAGGCATATCAGAGGAGTCTCTTTCAAAGCTGATGTGTATAGCTTTGAGATGTTGTTGATGGAAATGGCAGGGAGAAGGAAGAATTTGAATGCAATTGCAAACCATTCGACCCAAATTTACTTTCTTGCATGGGGCTTATGAGCAATTTCGAAAAGAGAAGTACATAGAATTTGGAGAGGTCAATGCTACAGAAGAACAAAACAAAATAACAAAGGAAATAATTGTGGTAGCACTTTGGTGCATACAGTTGAAACCTGAAATCCAACCTCCTATGCACAAAGTAATTGAGATGTTCGAGCAAGATGTGAAATGTCTAAAACTGCCTCCAAGGCCTCTGCTCTCTTCACAAGTTGTAAAAGATGAGGACACTGAAATGAAAAAACACCCAATAAAAATAAGAGATCCTGAAAGTTATTCTGATTCCATCAGCTTAATTGTGGACACAAAGTAAGTAACAATTTAGAAAAAAAATAAGAAACTATTTGATTCTGAAATGTTGCAACATGTTAAATCAGATGCATGCTTGCTATTGTAATATTTAGAGCCTTAAATCCAAGAGTAGTCAATTTGGTATCTTGCTTAAGAATTATAATATTACAATGTAATGACCTAGTATTTTTTTTTAGCTCAGTCATACTAAAGGGGGTCTAAATCTTCTCAAAGTTAGAACTTAACTAATAAAACTAGACTCTGGATCAATTATCTGAATAATAATCAATGAGTTAAGATATGCCACAAATGACTTTCAATTAAAGTTTTTTCACAATAATCAAAACTCATAAAAAATTTATATTTGATAAAACTTATTATTAAGTAAATCTTACCTATTTTCTCTTTCTTAAGAAGAAATCTCTTTTGCTCTGGACTACTTTTTTTCTGCTTCTGAATATGTTTTTTAATTCTCTGTTCTCTTTTTGGTAAGGAAATTTAATTTTAATTGTAAGGTAGCTTAAGATTGTCTTTTGTTTATAATCGTACCATAGTGGATGTATACTGCAACATTGGCGACAGATCTTTCCTATTGTATCTCTAATACTTTATTCAATCTTTATTAAAGTGAAAGTCTTAATTTTATTCATAAAAAAAGTATAGGCCATCATATTCAACTTAATAAATCTGTTGTTATTATTTGTACATATCTATTATAACGCCCTCAAGGGGTGTGGCTCGATGGTAGAGAACGGGGCTTGACTTTGGTTAGGTCCCAGGTTCGATTACATGCTAGCCCCTCTTGTAAGAGTCTGGGGCAGCCGAGGTTTTACCTGTAGATGGAGAACTAGTTAGGCCTTCAATGATAAGGTGCGCCGGCTTGGCCCGCCTGTGGGGTGGTGCGCCAGATAGACCCTGAGAGAGGTGTGCCCGCTTGGCCCGCCTACGAAATTTCCTCGAATCCAAAACAAAAAAAAATCTATTATAACAAACTACTTAAATATGCATTGCCTCTGTACTCCATTAATTACTGAGAACATGTAGTGTCTTCAATAGTCAGTTAGGAAATAATGACACATGTCACCATGAGAATGGCCTCCCTTTTATTGCAACAATCAATGACCAATGTCTCCCCATTACCACCGTGTGAAAGTAAATAGTCGAGACGATAAGGAGCAAACAATAATTGTTCATTCGAATGGTCGAGGTGATTCACAGGGACTTTCCAAGTACCTTCGTAAGCCATTAAATGTAGAATGACTGACAAGTCAAGTCTTGCCCAACTTCTTTTTTGTTCGAATGGTCGAGGTGATTTACAGGGACTTTTCAAGTACCTTCGTAAGCCATTAAATGTAGAATGACTTACAAGTCAAGTCTTGCCCAACTTTTATTTTGTTTGAATGGTCGAGGTGATTCACAGGGACTTTCCAAGTACCTTCATAAGCTATTAAGTGTAGAATGACTGACTTGCCCAACTTGGGCCTAGCATAATAATATTGAATGGTAATCAAATTTTAAGCTTCACAAAAATTAAAATTAAAAATTATATTAAAATATCGATATCAAGTATGATAAAATTAAAATCATAACTTCAATATTTCAAATGACAATAAATACATGATGTTTAAGATAAATAGAAATTGTTTTAAAATAATTTTTTTTATTTCTATCATCAAATTCAATTATTTTAAAAATAATCATATATTTCACCAAAAATAAAAAATAATTAATGAGGCTTGAAAAACAAATAAATAATAAATTTAGATTTAATATTTATTCATTTCATCTCAATTATTGAAGTATAAATTATCTTAAATGTTTAATTTTCATTTTATAAATGTTCCTTCACTTTAAATGGGAAGAGTTTTTCTAGAAATTATTAGATTCATTTATTGTATTTGCTTGACTGTCATAATTGCCTGCAACTTGATCATGCCATTCATGCCTCTCATAGTCATCGGATGAAAGAGAAGTAGACTTGGAGTCAACTTGAATATCCTTTGGTTGTTGTCCTTGAGAAATATGTATTTTGAAAAACTTCTTTCTAAAATTAGATTTTTGGATACCAATAATAGTTATTGTATGAGAAATAAACCTCAGAAAGCGAAAGCAAAAAAATATTGAGGAAAAAGGCTTAAAAGAGAAATAATAGATAAATTTTCAATTATCTGTTCCACTTTATCCTGTCCTTGTCCTTTAATGAATGAGTCCTTGAAAAGAGGTTAAGTTGGAGTCAACTTGACTTTTCTAATGGCTTCCAGTTTCTACCTTAGGCGGGCCTGCGAGTGTCCTCCAGAAATATGCATATGTCTATGCTTCTCCTTCTCTAAAGATTTAAACTCAGTCCCCTTTTCTGCTGTGCTTACAACAACTTCAATTCTTCGTGACATATATCTATTAGGAATTTATTGCCTTAATAATCCTGTGTTATTTAAAAGTTGCTAAAAAAACCTTAACATATAAAAATTAGCAAAAAAAACCCTGAATTGAAATTTTATTAACTCACAGCCCCTTAACAACACACGGTTAAAGGTTTTTTTTGCAGCAAAATTGAAAACATAAGGTTAATAGAGTAACATTTTATATCTCAGAGTTTAATTAGCTACTTTCGTATAACACAGGGGTCGCTGCAGCAATTTTGTCCTTCCTTATCTCAACACTGATCGCGCATACCGAAACATAGCTGCCTCTACGCCTTCTCTCGTTTTTAAGAGAGTAAAATAAAATCCAAATACGACAATGATCAATAAATCAGGAGAAGATAAGGGCAGCTCCTGAAAACAAAATGGGTTATTTCGATTATTTTTTTATACATTAAAGAAATAAAACCCTCGTCAGAATTACAAATTTGGTGGAGATGAAACATGTAATTGTTTCTTTTTTTTGTTCCAGTCCAAGTAGCCTGACAATTATTCATTACAATTCCAGGTCAGGGGGAGTGAAGCCTTGGCATAAGGAGAAGGGGTGCTTTCTTGCGAATAACAATTGAATTGACCTCACTCATGTCCAAGTCTTGTGGAATTTCACCATTAGGTAGCTCCCAATCAAACCAGTACAACAGGTTTGCCAATACGCACTCCATTTCTGCAATTGCCAGCCGCATACCAGGGCAAACTCTTCTTCCACCACCGAATGGCGTCAGTTGACCATCTAAGAAATCTATTGAACTGTCGGCAAATCTTTCCGGAATGAACTCCTCAGGCTTGTCCCAAACATTGGGGTCCCTGTGAATTCCCCATGTACTAATCAACACCCTGGTTTTGCGGGGAATGTCGTAGCCTCCTAATTTAGCAGTTGACCTTGTTTCTCGCATAATTATAGCGACAGAATGTAACCTTGTGGACTCCTTCATGATACATTTTAGGAACGACATCTCATTGACATCAGATTCACAAACCTCTGATTTCTCTCCTGCCACTCTTCTTATCTCTTCTTGAGCTTTCCTCATAATGCTAGGATTCCTGACAAGTTCAGCCATTGTCCATTCCAATGTTGCTGCAGTTGTATCAGTTCCTCCAACAAACATGGACTGCAATTAAAGAAAAGAGATTGTCAGTGTTACTATTAGTTGTCTTGGCAAAAGGGATCGCAGGACAGAAGAGGCAAATAATGAGTAAGAGACCATTAGGATTGCTTTGATATTGTCTGCGGTAAGATCTAAGCCAAGCGAGCCATCCTTCTGAAGACGGAGTAGAATATCTACGAAATCTTGCTCATCAGAGTTTTCACTTTCTCGATGTTGTTCAATGACTTGATCAAGAAACTCATCTAATGCTCGAAAAGTGCTATCCAGTCTTGCATTGAACCCACTTAGAACATCCATCCATCCTAATGAGGGAACCGTATCTTTGAAGCATAAACTGCCTAAAAGATCTATCCACCCCTTCGCCAATTCTCCAAAGTTCTTTTTTCCACTTTCTTCTTCGTACACTCGACCCAGTGCAGTTCTTGATATCATGTTGTTGGAAACACTGAGAAGCATCCTGCTCAGATTAATCACAGCTCCATCTAGACAAGAACGTTTTATTTTCTCTACCAACTTGGCAACTTCTTGTTCCCTAACAAATTGAAATGACTGCACTCGTTTCTGGCTCAGGAGTTCAACAACACAGATCTTCCTCACTTGCTTCCAATACTCGCCGTAGGGACAGAAGGCCAAATCACGGTATTGGTAGGTTATAACCTCCAAAGCCTTTGCTTGAGGCCTGCCTGCAAATGCAAGATCATGAGTCTTCATAATCTCTTCAGCTACATCGGCAGACGAGACGATGACTGTCGGAGGCTTCCCAAAATAGAGAAGCATTAAAGGCCCATACTTTGCAGAGAGCGCCTGGAACGAGCGATGAGGGAGTTTGCCTACCTGGTAAAGGTTTCCAATTATCGGCAGCTTTGGTGGGGATGGAGGCAAATTTAGTTCCTCCCTGTTGAAGAGGTTAAGCAAGTAAAAAGCAGGGAGGAGGAATAGAACAACAAAAAGGAAGAGATACAACATTATTGTTGTGTCTTGCGCAACTCTTGACTTCACCAATGATATATAATTATAGCAACCATTTCCTCGTAGGTCTCTTTAGAAAAATGAGAGGAGGCTTTGGAAGACTGAACTAGTTGTGTACACCGGTCGGCCACCGTAGTTTGAGTACAGATTTTCTATCCAATATTATTTTGTTTTATTGTGTCCAATGAATCTTGGTCATTTATTTATGTAGATCTTATGTAGGTCCTGCATAGACCTCACGTGAGTTCCGTAAAATAAATAACTGAGATTTCATGAGATAAAATAAGACTGGGTAATATTGGACAGAAAATCTTGAGTGTCGTATTTCAACGGAAACTTTAATCAAAATGATTTTATAAAAAGGATAAATGTTACCTTAATGCAACTTAGATGAGTCTCTTTTTTTGTTAAATAGGATATTAATAATTGAATGATTTAAGAATAAAATTTTAAATAAATGATATTAATTGACATTTATCATATAAATAAAAATGTTGACTTTGCATTAGCCTTCCAAAAACTTTCTGTTCAAATTTGGAGCTGCTTTCAGCTGCGCACTTCAGTCCGTACCCATCTCAAATAGCTCAAAGTTGCTCGAACGTCCTCTTTGATAACTCTCCGTACTGGGATAAGATCTTCTTTCTAAATTTGTTGTATCTTATTCTAAATTTGTGGTATCTTATTCTGTTTCATAAATCTCAACCATTTATTTATGTGAAACTTGCGTTTATTTATACGGGACCTATACGAAATTTATATAAATAAATGGCTGAGATTTATGAGATACAATAAAACACCATAAAATTAGACAGAAGATCTGGACTCCTCCAAACTTGCTCTTGGCACCAACCTCCTCGGCCTTTCGACCATGCTTTTCTATATTTGCAGAGTTTTGAGTTTAAAATTTTTAAACAAGCCTCAAAAGTAGATCAAGTTGAGACACTTAAATAAATAAGATGATGCAGTACTTTATTCAAGCCTAGGCGAATTCCAACTCATGCTGATGTGTACTTGATTGCAACTTCCCAAATCTTAAACAAAATAACAATTCTTTCAAGCATAGGGTGGTTCGAATGCGTATTTATATTGGGGTGCGAGAGAAAAGACGCACTTTCCATGGACACCTGTTAGTTCCATGCTTAGTGCTACAAAATCCATGACCTAAGTCTGAAATAGTGGAATAAATTGGTTGTCTCAATCTTCCCTAGTAAGCGTGGTTACTCAACATCCCTCGTTTAGTTTTGATTTATACGTCCTTTCTGTGTTTGCTGATTAAGTTCTTGTTGAAAATTAGCATATAAACTCTAGAGAAAGATTTGGATTGGATTTCTGTAGTTGTCTTTTTATGCTGATATTTTTAATTAGTTGACGTGCGATTCTTTCAAATTTCACTCTCTCAATGTTTAAAATCGTTTTCCTTAAACTTTTTTTGAAAAGATTGTTCATATTTTTCAATCACCTAATGTTTTTAAAATATAGTAGGAGGACTTCAACCTGAAGGATTCATTATATTAAAGAATTGAATAGAACAGTGTATTCTGACCAAAAAAAAAAAGAATAGAACAGTGTAAGTAGAATAACTGCAAAAGGTTATTATTAATTTCCAAACCAAGTTGATGACTGAGAGGTTTGGAATGATACTGTTGACCGTTTTACACCCATAATGGGTTCAAAGGTCATCTGGTATGAATAACTACTACCGGTAGTTATTCCCAGATGATCAATATATAAGGCAACGGTTTAAAAAAGAGACTAACTTACTTCGTGTATTTGGCCTTTGGGAAAAAAAGACGTTGGATCTGCAGATTTGGTGTTCTCTAACCGGTGGAACTACAACGAATAATTCAAGTATGTAATTATTTGTTTTTCCATGCATATATGATGATCCTGCGAGATATGATCTGTTCATATGGTTCTAGTTTTCTAACATTGGTATCAGAGCTATGGTTTTTGCATGATTTGTGTTCTATTCTACCGATTATATATGCATGAAAGCATTTTAAGAATGTTATGTATGTTTTCTGATCTACCGAAAATATCACGCATATGTGTAAATGTTTTCTGGGTTTGTTCTGATTGTGTTTTGCTCTGTTTTGTATTTGAGAAAAATCAAAACGTAATTTTGCGATTTAATTCACCGAATATCTACAACTTGTTAATCGGTGTTATCAAAGATCAAAACATGAATCTGTTTTTCGGTGATAAATGATTTCATTGGTTTTTGGGTTTCTTCTTTGTCACTGTTAATTTGGTGTTGTTTTATCTCTTCTTCGGTATTGTTATTTTCTCTCTCTAAACTTTCATACCGAAAATGGTTAGTAAATAACACCGAAGAAGATTATAGAAGATTATATATGTTGGCTCATGCAAGGGAGGAGTCTTCATAACGTCTGTGAAGAAGGAGTCTTTAAAAAAAATAAGAAAGAAAAAAATCAAAACAGAAGAAGAACGAACCAGAAGACCGGAGGAAGAAGAAGGGCGTCAGGCGCGTGTACTGCACGCGCCTGACGTTGGGCAGCCAGCGTCGTCTGGTGCGTGCCTTGCACGCGCCAGGCGACCTCAGTGCCCAGTCGCAGCACTGGCGCGTGCAGTGCACGCGCCAGACGCTGCCTCTAAGCCCATTTTCGTTTTTTTTTGGGCTGTTTCCTCCAAGCCCATTTTCATTTTGGGCTGTATTGGTTTTTGTTTTTTTTTTGGGCTCTTGAGAGGCTCAATATTAATTATGTGGCCCACATTAAAATGGACTTATACATAATATAATGTAATGATTTAGAAATTAGTTTTCTAATTTTCACTAACTAATTTATTTGATTAAATTAGTTTCTAAAATAATTACACCATAATAAATTGATTAGTTCAATTATATTTTCAATTAGAAATAAGTTTCTAATTACTTAGACATTTTTTTTAAAAGAAAAATAACTGATTTGTTTAGTTAAAATAACCTTAGAAATAAACTATTTTGTTGGTTTATTTTCTAATTGGAGGAATACTAATTTGTTTCATTAAAATGAAATATTTTTTTATTTATTTAGAAATAAGTTTCTAATTAAACCAAGTTAATTGATTAGTTCAATTATAAGGTAAAATTAGAAAAAGTGTCTTATTAC
>JAOTIZ010000031.1:78008-90765 GCA_027123425.1 Erythroxylum panamense
TATCAAACCCTGAAGCCTACTCCAGTCACCATCTTTAGTAGCATGAATCAGAGAGTCCATTAATTCAGGTTCTACCTAAGCATTTTTCTTTCTAAGCAAAATCAAATACATTAGAATGGCTTCCTTATACTGCAAAAAACAATCAGTCAAAAGGAAAAATAATTAGACAAAAGAATGTTAAATACAAGTACTTTGTAAATCAAAGAGCGTCAACCAAACTAAAGGTGATAAAGAGAATAGAAATTTGGGTCTAACTACGAAGACTGATTAGGGACAAGTCAAAAATCTTGTGTATGTATCAGGGTCAGAATGAAATTTGTAAATTAGTTCCTTTAAATTAAGGTAAAAGAAACAGAATAGGAAAACAACATTAGAAGATTATTAGGTTGCTATATTCTATCATAGTCCACATTCTAATATCTATAATCATGGTAAATAACACATTAAAGGTCCTCTCACTTGCTGCTGTTCAGAAGCATCCAGAAGAAAATGAACTGAGCCAAAGCCACTTGCTAATGTTTTCTCATATAGTGTCTTGTTAACCAGTAGCTGCAGAAGTAACGTCTTGTTAAATACCATTTGAAGAGCCCAGAACATAAATCAACTTGTTTCATACCAAGCTGATGTTTAACACAAGCTATAACTCACATAGTAAAGTCAACTCACCTGATATCTATCCCATGTCTGTTTGTAACCCAAAGCCACACGGGACACATAAATTATAAGAGCAGTGACAGCAATCACATCAAGAAATATTGCTGATCTGCATTGCGTAGAAAGAAATATTAATGTAAACATATCAAATTGAAAAACATCTGCCTCTGCAACCAATCTAGAATGGGGCCAAGGTGGGGAACTCTCAAATTCAAGAATTAAGATACGTGGCAGACAGTGGAAACAGGGAAAACCAATTCCTTAAAAACTGCCTTTCATTATGAACTATAAATAACAAGCTATAGCAAGTATAAATTTATACACTTCAGTCATGTGCCAAAGTTTTGAAAGTTAACATTCACACACATACGGGTTAGATAAGATGTTCTCAAATTTGTAGTTTATGAAATATGCTGCAAGCCCCAATAGAGTGGCAACATCCAAGCGTACCTATAAATACAGAAGATTCTTATTAGCGTATCAGAAACTTGTAACAAGTCCTAAACTTGGCCATAAATGTAATTTAATACTTTAAGCCAGTAGAACCTTCAAGGCCCTTCATCATAGTAGCTTGTGTTTGGATAATCAGGAACATATAGTGACTTGCTAGAACTTCGGTCAGAATTTTGTACAGTTAATGGAAATACATTCGATCAGTTTGGTAGAGATGAATTTATGTCAACTGTCAAATTCATTCTGAATAACCTGGTGTAAACACTTTGATTAACCCTAGATTCCCCAGTTGAGTGATATTACAGAAATGTACCCAAGACACTGGAAAGTATTAACCCAGCCTATTTATGGAAACTCATATATTCAGTAATAAAGATATTTAACCAGTACATACCGTGTCTATGATCCGGAAAGATAGCTTTTTGTGAGGGAATACAACCTACAAAGAATTAAATAACAAAATAAAGTATTCTATACAAAAGCTAGAATCTCATAAGATAGACAAATATACAACATTAGAGAGCATTAACATACATTGCAGCATTAGAAGTAATTACTAGCAGATCTGGAATGGGAATTCTCTCATAGATCTTCAACTGCAAGGATGGCACTTGGATCTTGTTTTCTTTGTCACTTTGGTCATTTCATCGGTATATAGCAAAATCAATTCCCCACTGGAATGCGTGAACCCAAAACAGTTGAGCAAAAATTAGAAAATGGATTGATATTCAAAGAGACTAATGTTCTTTACCAGAGCAAAGCATCCCTGCTTTTCAGCTCTCATTTTCCTGCAATACATAGCCATCTATTTAAGATTAAAGCTTAATAAAGTTTTTGAAGTATGACTTCTAGGCAACCAAATGGAACTTACCAAGCTAGCATCAAGATTCCAATATCAGTATAATCCACCTCCGTATCTGTACATAGAACTTCAATTCCTTCTGGGTTGCTGAAATGACAAATCATTCTATAAGCATACATGTCATGATGGAAGTACATACTAAAAACTTGAAATTAATAGTTTAGAAATTATTGATTATTTTGACGACAACAAGAAAAATATAGATATGGTGTTTATCTAGTAAACATGAATAATCATCAAGAAGCTCGAAACTACCAAGTTTCCACTACATAATATACAACTTTACAAGTATACAAACAAATAATCAAACAATTAAAAATAAGTGATCAAATAAGCAACCAAAACTATATCTTTTGGATCTATTCGGTGGTGATATTGGTGGGCGGAAGAGAAGGCACCATGGGAATCATCGGCTGTGGCTGTGGTTGTGGTTGTGGCTGCTGAATCTTGTTTATCCCTAAAAAACTTAGCCCTAAATGCCTGAAATAATCCCCAAATTGATAAACCCCAAAACCCAAAACCTAAAACAAAAGTTTTGATTGGCAACCAGTAAGCAAGTGGGTTAAAGGGAATATAATTTCCTGTCGATGAGGTTTCTGGAATTTACAAAAAAAAAGATAAAGTGATGTGTTTTAGACATTAAAACTACAAAAATAACAAACTGAAGAATGTGAAAGTGAAATACAATAACTGTTTCTGTCATTTTATTTTGGGTCCAAAGCTGTGCACCGCTACTTCGGTTCTTTCTTGCATGAATCCCTAAGTTATGTAATCGTTATGAGATAAGAAAATGCAAGAAAAAGTAGAAAGATAATATACGAAACAAAGAAATAAAAAAAACTGCTCAACAAAGGGAACAATACCTTGCAAATTAAAACCTGAGAATCAAGGGCTCGAATGATGACGGTGAAAGCACAAGCACAAGTAGAAAGATAAGATACGAAACAAAGAAATAAAAAAAACTACTCAACAAAGGGAACAATTCCTTGCAAACGCCACGGCGAAGAACACACAGAGGAAGGACAGACGACGGAGATCTGGAAGAGGAAGACGAAAGCTCGAAACAGCACGTATGCCCAGGGGAGGAGGGGTAAGAAAACACTCGGGTAGGTTTTAAGAAAAACCAAATGACAAAAACGGTTTAATTAAGCCTTCCACGACATCTTCTTGAATGATTTAATTAAGCCTTCCACAACGTTTTCTTGAATGGTTTAATTAAGCCTTCCACAACGTTGTCTTCAAGAAAACGTCGCGGTTTTCATTTCGCTACGTTTTATAAATAAAACGTCAAGAAAAGTGTTACAAATTTGTGACATTTTTATAAAACGTCGTGAAAAGTTGGAATTTTTTGTGAATTTTTTAAACGTCACGAAAAATTTGAACATTTTGCGATGTTTTATAAAAAAAATGTCACGAATAGTATGTTATTCTTGTAGTGCATGTTATATAGAAGAAAAGGAAACTAAGTTCAAGTCACAGGCAACTTTTCTAGTTTGAGAATTTTTTTTCTGCTTTGCAGATTATGCTTGTTGTTGGAATTGATACAATACACATAACCCTGGAGTGGACGATGTTAGAGTTGATGAGACACCCGAAAGCCATGAACAAAGCATAAGAAGAGATAAGAAATATGTGTGGGTGCAAACACATTGTGGAAGAGGGAGATTTAGAGAAGATGTTCTATCTAAAGGCAGTAATCAAGGAGTCCATGTGATTAAACCCTCCAAATCCATTGCTAGTTCCACAAGAATCAATAGTGGATGTGAAAGTGCAGGGCTACGACATAGCGGTAGGAACAAGAGTGATCATCAATGCTTGGACAGTAAGGAGGGATCCAACAACATGGGAAGATGCTGAGGAATTCAAACCCAATAGGTTTCAGGGAAGTTCGATAGACTTGAAAGGACATGATTTTCAGTTGATTCCATTTGGAGCGGGTAAGAGAGGTTGCCCTGGAATTGTATTTGCTACTTCCATCATGGAAATTTCTTTGACCAAGTTGTTGCACAAGTTTGATTGGGAACTGCCAAGTGAATATATGAAAGAAGCTCCAAGTTTATTTCATCAGAAACACCCTCTAGTGGCTATCGCAACTCCTCACTTAGTTTAACATTATGTACGAAAGATATTTCCGACAGATGATTGCTTTTATTTCTATCAGTCTTTTCTTGGAAATAAGCTCTTTGCCTATTGGAAATGCATTAATTGTTAGCTAATTATATCAATTATTAGTTGATAGAGAATTAATATAGTTGATTTAATCAGTGAATAATATCAGCTATTTATGTAAAGATATTTGGTAAAATTAATTGTTTATGTGTAAAATGACTTATGACAGCATGACTTAAAAAAATATTTATAAATGTTAGTTCAAGGTTAACGATTTTGATGACAACTATATAATATTTCAAAATTCAAATTGGATTCATTTCCTTGTAAAATTAACGGTCTAATTTTCAAAAACAATCATAAGAAATACTCTTACTTTCTTGCAGGAATCTTCTTTATGAACTTACCTTATTAGAAATAGTTTAACTGAAAGGATACTACTAAATATGAAGGTCATATATTAGCTTCATGAAGTTATCCAGTTGACTAAAAATGCAAGTGAAGCAATGACTAGTTAAAGAAATGGACTATTTAAGGAACGAAGCAGAAGGAACATATTCAAGCTGTCAAAACATTTTGAGTAACATTTACACTTTTGAGAATCATATCATTATTATTGTGCTTTGGAAAGTGCAATCACTCGATCAAGAGAGAAATTATTATTTTGCTTTTCTTGTGAGTTTTTTGGAAGGTTGTTATACACTTTGAGTGTGGAAGGTTGGAGAATCTTGAAAAATATGTATTTGTGAGCTTAAAGACACTCGTCAAATTTAATACTCGATTTTTATAATGAAACACTCAAGTTAGATACTTCAAGAGTAAACGTAGGCTTGGGTTGTAAGATGAACTTGTATAAATCGACTACGTCTTTCTTCTCTTTAACTTTTAAATTTTCGTATTATATTATATATGTGTTGTTTTTAAGAGGTTCATTCACCTTTATAAAAGACTCCTATTTCAACTTGTAAGAGGTTTCTTTTAGTTTTAACAATAGCCTTTTGATTTTAAATTGTTTTAACATGATTTATCGTTTAGTAAGCTCATTTTGTTTAAGCAGGGTCTATCCCACAAAAGGCTTCTATTAACTAACAAGCTTTAGTTGTTTAAAAAGGTATTATTGTCCGATATGCTCCTACTATTTTAACTAGGATCTATTTATTATACGAATTGAAAGAACTTGTGAAACATTTTTACACACAAGTCACACCCCTCTTACGTGTGTTTTCTTTTATCGCTTAGTATCAGAGTGAAGTTTCACATTTTTGTATTTTACAGCACGTGATAGAGTATGATAAACACATTGAGAAGTTTTGAATGACAATTTGTCTCAAAGCCTCCTTACTCCAATAGAAATAACTACTCATATTGGAAAAAGAGAATGACCATATATCTCCAATCTGTAGATATCGAAGTATGGCAAGCAATTAAAGTTGGTCTTACAATTCCCACTTCCAATAAAGTAAAAGTATGGACTGATGATAACAGAAAAAAATACACAACTAAATGCTAAGGTAAAACATCACCTAAAATGTGCATTATCTTCAAAAGAATATGAAAAGATATCATATAGCTCTACAACAAAAGAAATATGAGACAAAGTTCAAGTTCCTTTTGAAGGAACAAATGAGGAAAAGAAGTATATAATATGTCTTTTAGTGCTTTAATACGAAATTATTGGTATGAAAGAGGGAGAAAGCATAGATTAATTCTTCAAATGCTTCAACAACATCATCACGACCCTAAAGAACTTGACAAAGTTATATCTTATTGACGAGCTTGTAATGAAGATTCGAATATCACTACCAAAGGAATGGAGACCTAAGGTGACAGCTCTAGAAACAGTAAAGGATTTAAACATTATTTCACTCAATTTGCTATAAGGAAATATGATGATCCATGAAATAAAGCTTAAGCAAGATGAAGGATATTCTTATATAAAAGGAATGGCACTGAAAGCAACTGACGAGTCAAACTATGATAAAAGTGACATTGAGTTACAAATAGATAGAGATAACGAGTTTAACTTTATGGTTAGAAAATATGCCTGCTTCTATAAAAAGAAGATAATAAAGAAAAGAGAAGGAAACAAGAAAGCCAGAAACAACATGTTCATATCAAAAGATAGTAGCAACAATAGCAATACGCAAAACAATCAAATCATATGTTATCACTGTAAGAAGCTTGGACACACAAGACCAAAATGTCTTCTTCTTGAAAAGGACATGTCATAAAACATAAAACTCAGAAAGCAAGCGATGACTGTAACCTGGTCAGATGAGGATTCTAAAAACTTTAAAGAAGAAGAACCAGAAGAAGTCAACAACATTTGCTCATGGCTGAATGAGGAAGTGATGAGGTATATTACTCTAACTCTGATATTGAAGTTGATGAATTGAAAAATGCATATCATGAATTATATGATTAGTATAAAAGGTTGACAGTGAATTATTTCAAAGAAGTTGAGAAGTTCAAAAGTCCAAGCTCATGGCTGCATGAGGAAGTGAATTATATTCTTTGTATTTGCAAATTTCTCCAAGCTCATTTTGCTTGGTTTTATCAATCCATTTCACTCCTCTTTTCTTAGCATCAATAGGTAGTTCAATTAAGTGCCAAATCTGATTTCTTTCGATGGACTTGATTTCTTCATCCATAGCCAGCCTCCATTTCAAGCTTTTTATAGCTTCCTCAAAGCTGGTGGGGTCTGATGTCATCATAAGTGCCATGTTTACCATATTTGCTTCATCTTCTTTTAACAAACCTTCACCACAAGTGTAATCTGCTGACCCTACAAGAGGATGTCGATTTCTGCCCTCCCTTACTGTCAATTCCTCTTCAATAGCCGGTGAATCATTCTCAGTTCCATCTATGACTTCCACTATTTCTTCTTCTTCATTTTCATTCCTTTTAATGTTATCTCCCCATTCTAATTCCATCAACTGCTATTTTCCATAACTGGTACCCCAATCCCACACACGATCTTCTTCAAAGACCACATCGCGACTTACAATAATCTTTTTAAAAACTGGATCAAACATTCTGTACCTTTTGGATTGATTACTAACCCCAAATGGTACGTAGCTCACACTTTTATCTTCAAGCTTAGTTCTCCTAGCATCTAGAATGTAGACATATCCCACACATCCAAACACTTTAAAATATTCGACTGATGGCTTCTCTCTACTCCATGCCTCTTCTGGGCTCATATCCTTCATAGGTAAGGTAAGTGATCGATTCAAGACATAAATTGTCCACTGAACTACCTCTGGCCAAAAAATCTTAGGTACTTTCTTCTCTGATAACATAGGTCTCACCAAGTTCATCACAGTACAATTCTTGCGCTCTGCCACTCTATTTTGTTATGGAGTGTATGTTGTGGTCAATTATCTCTTTACCCCATGTTGTATATAGAAATCATTAAACTCTGCAGAGTTAAACTCTCCTCCTCTATCTGTCCTCAAGCATTGAATAGGCATTCCAATGACTTTTTCCACTAGTATTTTGAAACGCTCAAAGTGGTATAATGTTTGTGACTTTTATAATAGAAAATAAATCTATGATTTTCTAGAAAAATCATCTATAAAACACAATAAGTACCTCTTATAGCTGCTTGAAGCTGGTGTGATAGGGCCACAAAGGTCTGTATGAACTAGATTCAATCTCTCAGCTGCTCTCGATTGACTTCTTTTAGGAATTGGAGTCCGATACTGCTTGCCCTTCATACACGCCTTGCAAGTGACACTTGGAGCTATAATTTGTGGCAATCTAACCACCATATTCTTGTGTTACAAGGTACGTAGACCTTTGTAGCTGAGATGGCCATAATGATAGTGCCAAAGTTTTATGTTGGACCCAAACTTTTCTTAGAAGTTAGAACTATTATAGGTGAAATGTTGCAAGTTAAAAGCTGAAAAATGTAGTTGAAACATGTTCACAGAGTATGCTTCGGTGTTTTAGCCATAAATTTTTCTCTAATTATACAAATGAGATGATTCTTAATTTGAAATTATCTGATAAAATCGAGTTCTAATTCAGTCCCTAAGAATTTCAATGTTTGGATGGAAGTTGAGCATAGAATATTGATTCAGCATAAGAACAGTCCAAAAATGTTTGGAATATAACTTTTATACATCTGAACCAAATTGAATAATTTTAGTGTTATTACAAACTTAAGACAATGAGAAACATTTTTCTAGAAGGAAGTGTTATCAAATTCTTTCAATTTCCTAATCAAAAAGGGTCTGAATTTTTGGAAGGAGATAGGCATAAATTAAATGAATTTTGAGGTCTTGATAGATTAATTATTTTTGGAGTTAATTATTATGTTAATGTTAGTAAGATTATATGACATAGGTTAATTGAATTAAAGTGTTAAGGTAGTAACATTGCATGAAGGGCATTTTTAGAAGACCACTTAAGGTTAAAAAAACTTAAGCTTATAAGGAAGGGTAAAATGGACTTTTAGGCTCATTAAGGGTAAAAAGGAGGAGATGAAAGGTGGGTTTGCATGTGAAGAAGCCAAAAAAAAAATTAGAAGAGAGAAGAGGGAGAGAGTGTCGTTGGAGAGAAAGAAAGCTAAGCTAGGTTTTGATTTTTTTTCTTAGTCTTAAAGAGTGATTTTGAAGTTGTTCAAGAAGGGAAAAAGGAAGAGGAGGATTAGAGCTTCCATTAGAACCAACAATCTCATTGTTTGGTGAAGATTCAAAGTAAGTTTATATTTAATCTTTTGAATTTCTAGAAAGATACTGGTTCAAAGAGCTTAGGAAATGCATGGGTTTAAGTACTCTAGCGTCAATTTTATGTATATGTTTCTTTGGGTTTTTCAATTTAAATTCCTATTGAATGGGGATTTTTACCAATGTTGAAGGGAGGCAAGAAGATCAAGGGGAGAGCTCTCTTTGAGAAAGTATTAAGCAAGGAAATTCAAGGTGGGATTCATGTTTATAATTGAGTACTGAGCCATGAATGTTTTCTTTTAAAACAAGAAAATGAAATGATTTCAAATTGTTTCATAATTGTTGCATTATTGCTTTTGAATGACTTGATAAATTGTTATATGTTTGGTATATGAATTTGATGAAAATGCATGTGAAATATTTCATGTTCATGGATAATTTTGTTTATAAAATATGCCTTTGTGGCAATATGTTAAGAAAATCATGTTTTTCGAAAAAGTGCCATTTTGGGCAATCTGTTTTCAAGTCATGAAGTACATGTTATGTGGGTTTGTGGTGGTCCCCTAAGTTAAGTCAAGTGCACTTTGACCAAAGGCTTCTCTCACCTGCCCACTCGTAGCATGGAGCTCCTTCATGGACTCCCATAAGTTCACGGCTACGTAAAACCATTTTGTGGGATTGTGATAGTACGTTCTGTTCACAGCTACACAGGACCCTTATGGGAAATGCATAGTACATTCTGTTTTGGACTACCCAAATCATTTCTATTGTGCTTATGTGTTTATGATTTGTGACAAGTTTGATGAATTCATGATTTATGATGTTTATGAATTGCTTGATAAGTTGTAAATTTGGGAAATATGTGTTACATGGATTTTAATGTGAATCTTACAATGGAAATAAATATTTCAATAGTTTTTGCTTGTTTCTCAGTTATAAACTTGTTACCCACGAGCTTTAAGCTCACCCTCCCTTCAGTACCATCTTCAAGTGACGAGCAAGAGATCGAGTGACTGAGAGTCAAGACATCACTCTGGAATTGCATGTTTGGTTTTATTTTGGAGTAATTTATGTAAAACAAGGTTGTAGTCGCATGTTGAGCAATTATTGTTCAAGTACCCTTTGTATTTTGGGATTGTGCGAAATGTTGTATTGTGGCTCGGAAAGCCCATTTAAACTTTGTAAAACGCTTATCTTTTGATGATAATGAAATATGATTGTGTTTTTGGATCATGACTCTCAAAGTTTGTACTTTGCATTTTCAATCTTTTCATAGATGTAAAAATTGTGTTCTGACTTTGGGGAAAGAAATGTATTGATTTAGGTTGAATTAAACAAAGTTGTCTTCATGAAATTTGTAGATTATCCTTCTAACTTTCCAACAATATAAAGTACGAAATTTTTGGATATCAAAGTCAAGAGATATGATCATTATAAGTTGGTAATGCTGCATAGGGTGTAATTCAGGACAACTATAGAAAATGATGAGATGTAATTGAATGTGATGAATCAAATGAGTTGAGATTCGAGAGTTTTATGAGATCAATGTGGTGTTTGAATTGTTAGGACGTGATATTGCACTAGAAGAGGTGAATTTGGGAAGATTATGAGTGAAAGTGATGTTAGAATGGATGTAGGAATCATTGGAGATGCTTTGGAGGGAGTTTTGTATCACCTATGTCCGTTAGATCTACAAACGGACCTTCTCAAGTATGTGAGAACCTCCAGCCTTGTCCATGTCTGTTTAGTAGACATTAAGTCTATTAAACGGACCTTTTCAGGTTTGGAAAGGCCCCCAGCCCCATGTATGTCCGTTAAACGGAGACGTGATGTCCGTTTAACGGACATATACTATACACTTTTGGATATTTTCGTTTTTGACCCTCTAAATGGAAAAATATCACTTTTAGGTCTTCATAAAAGTTGTAGATCTAGAAGTCCTCTTTCAAACCATTTAAGAATAACCTTAATCCAATATCTATAGTGAAATTTATGTTAATTTTCCCAAAACAGGTTCAGTATGATTGACGACAAAATCATGTTTGATTCTTTTGGACATAACTTCATCCTCCGACCTCCAAAAGAAGTGATTATTGAACCAATAGATTCCTAACACATTTGTTTATCTATCCATGAAAATTGGTAGCTTTTGGTTTTGATCTAAAAATGATTGATGGAAAGATACAGTTGAGAGAGCATGACTAGGGTATGAACATACTTTGGCTTCTTAAGTATAACTTCATCTATAGAGCTCCGATTGAGATGGTTCTTACTTCAAATTAAACTAGAGACTTAGAGCTACAATTGTTTTGAAGAAGCAAAATTGTGATTTTTGTGATTGACTGGTGTGGGCGCACCACCGTTGTGGGATGATGGCTAATGAGTGTTCATTGAAATAATCCTACAGGATAATACGCTCACGATTTATGACTACGAATGTTGGGCTCCGAAAATGGGGTCCAACAAACCTATTAAAGATGTTAGCCTTAACAAATCCAATAATAACCACAACAAGTAAGATATAAAGATAGCCATAAGAAGAGGGAAAAAGACCCATGAAATCAATACCCCAAATATCAAATATCTCAATAAAAATCAAAATAGTTTGCCGCATCTAATCTCTCTGAGTTATGTTACTAGTTCTTTGGCATCTTTCACATGATTTACAGAAGTGGAATGCATCTTTAAACAATGAAGGCCAAAAGAAACCACATTCAAGCACCTTATGAGCTGTGCGCTTGGCATTAAAATGACCACCACAAGAATAAGTATGACAAAAAGCAAGTATGGAGTTAAACTCATCTTGTGGCACACATCTCCTAATAACTTGATTAGCATAGAACTTCTAGTAATATGGATTGTCTCAATAATAATACTTAGCATCAGCACGGAATTTATCTCTTTGGGATTTAGACATACCTGAGGGTAGCTCATTAGTGACCAAAAAGTTAACTAAATTAGCATACCATGGCCGAGGAGTAGCGTGGAGGATGGTATACAACTATTCATCAAGAAAGGTCTCCTTGACAGGAACGACATCAACTCCCTTAGCGTTAAGTCAGCTTAAGTGATCAGCACAAGGTTCTCAGCTCCCTTCTTGTCTTTAATCTCAATATCAAACTCTTATAGGAGTAAAACCCATATGATAAGGTGCGGCTTGGATTTCTTTTTCTTCAAGAGATACCTAAGAGCTACATGATCAAGGAAAATAACAACTTTTGTGCCAAGTAAGTGTAACTGAAACTTTTCAAGAGCAAACACAACCGCAAACAATTCCTTCTTAGTTGTATGGTAATTGCACTGAGCTTCATCCAATGTCCTAGAAGCATAAGCAATCACAAGCAAAGACTTCCCTATACACTGCCCAAGAACAGCTCCAACTGCATAGTCACTAGCATCATACATAATCTCAAAAGGATGCTCCCAATTAGGTGGTTGAATGATGGGTGACATTGTCAACTTGTTTTTCAATAAGTCAAATGCATCCTTGCACTCTTGGGAGAAGATGAACTCGGCATCCTTGGCTAGCAACTTGCATAGAGGCGCAGCTACCTTGCTAAAATCTTTGATAAACCTGCGATAGAAACCTTCATGCCTAAGAAAAGATCGAACATCCCTCACAGAGGAGGGGTAAGGCAAGGAAAAGATAATATCTATCTGATTTGAAGCCTTTTGTTCTTACCCTGGGAGGTCAAATAAAAAATTTAATTCCAAAGATTGCAATATAGAATGCAACCTCAGGTTGTCTCACTTAATTGGAACCTAATGAAATGGATTTAAGCTAGCCTAAATGTAATGAAATGCAAACTAAACTGGTAAGGAGGGGGGTTTTGATTCTTTTAGAAAACTAAAAACATTGAACGAATTGTAAGAGAAATGTGTAAAAAGTATTTTTGGATTTTGGGAATAAGAATTTGAAAGTTAAAAACAATGATCAAATGTGATAGAATCCTCTTGAAAAATGAGCTTTGGCTATCATAGTTCGAAATAAATCTTGGTGGGAGTG
>JAOTIZ010000032.1:9088-30741 GCA_027123425.1 Erythroxylum panamense
GGATAAATGCATATGCAATAAACCTGTCCCTCTATACTTAGAGGCCAGTAACATGCTCAGTCAATGGATGCAGTGCAATCCTATCAGTCTGTCCCAATTTACCAAAATACCCTTGCTAACGGTAACGGGATGTTACACCAAAGATCTCCCTTTTTTAAAAAAATATTATTAAGATTTCTATCTTTTTATAAGGTTAGTTTCAATATTTTAAAAATTAGATTGAAAGTTAAATTGGTAAGACAAAAAGTTTAAGATTTAAGTTATACAAAAAAAGTTATAAAATCAGTTAAAGATTAAATAAAATTACAGAATTTAAAATATAATTGAAGTGGATTATTCTTAATTTGTTTAATTAAAAAAGGAAGAATAATATATGAAAATTAATTGATTATTTTGGTTATAAAAACAATTAATTTACAAAAACATTAGATTAATTATTTCATGAATGAATCAGTTTATTTTTTTAATTATTGATTATTTTAGTAAAATATCGTCCTAAATTGAGGAACTTTTAAGAAAATAAAAACTGGATAGGAAAACATTTTCCTTAAATCATGTTTCCTAATACTCTACCCTTTTCATCCTGCCCATGAAAACTATCCTTTTTTTTATTATATCTTATATTGATAATGTTAATAATATTTTGTAATAAATCATTTATCGACATACATTACAAATTCCTTTTATTAATTACAATTATAAACTACTTGAATAATACGCTCTATTATTATGATATTACAATCTCATCTTAATATTTGTGGCAATGAAATTTAATTTCTGATAACAAGGAGGGAAGCATGTTTACCAAAGTTAAAAAGAGATTTGGCAATAATTGCACAAATAATCATCCATTGGCAAATCATGAATGAGTAAAAGCATATGCCAAAGGGCACCTCGCATGCAAAGACACTAATAGCCCAAAAAAAAAAACCAATGGACACAAGCAACTTTCATTCTAAAAGTTAGGAGGCACCCAACCTTTTTTTGTTTTTTGGAAAAGCAAAAGAATTAAATTATGAAGATGAACGTCTTTATAAGAGAAAGAGAATAACCAAAGAAACATCGTTAGCTAACTAACATGACATAGCTTTGGGAAACAACTTAAACGCACCGTAGAGATAGAAGAAAGAGCTATAAGAAAGGAAATTTTGTTACAACTGTTGAAACCTCTATAGATGGAATTCCCAAATAAGGGATTCCATCTCCCTACTCTTCTTCAAAGTCCGATTACATGTAACGTTTACGGGGAAATCGAATCCTTGAATTGTCCTCTTCCTTTGAGCTCTTAGCTCCTTTGATTTCTATTGAAAAATGTCGTTAAACCTTGCAATATCATTGCCTTTATTACAAAATTCTTCAATCATTTACTCATCCAAGTATTCCAATATTCTTTACTTTTGTCTGTTCTACCCAACAATTTTAGCGGTTTTACTAACATAAAGAAGTCCTTCATCTAGACTAAGCCTCCATAAGGGAATACCCAAATTAAGGATTCCATCATCCTACTCCTCTCTAAAGGGCATACAACGTCCACTTACTCATATGATAAGCCTTAAAAATTTGTTTATGCCTGGAAATAATTCTTCCTCTCTCTGATGAATTTCATCATAATTCTCTCCACAGAGATGGATTTTCCCAACTACACCATCTTGCTCAGCTTACCTGTTCATTATGTAAGTGGTTTCTTCCTTTTGATTATTACCGATTGATTGCACTAGTTAATTCTCCACAAAGCTAAGAGGCCAGGATTTACTCTGTTTGATCCTCAAATACAAAGTAATTGCTCCCTAATTCTAAAAATTAAGGAGCACAAAACCTCATCCTTAGTGGGAATCTTACTCTAAAATCGCTCTCTCCATAGTTCTTTGATAATTGAAATTAAAGGAATGATAAAAAAAACCATCTTACTAGACAAGGGAGAACCTTTCATCTTTAGGAGCTTTTCAAAAACATCCATAATCTTACCATCCATACTAGGTTGCAAGCAGAGGTTTTGTATTTTGCTCCAAATGGCTTTAGAAAGATTAAAGGAAGAAAAGATAGTCCCTAGACTCGACCTCTCATCCACATAGAATGTAAGCAGTATTAGAAGCTATGTAAGGCATTTTATCTAGCATGCTTACTTTATCCAAAGTAGCCAACCACAATATGAAATAGTAACTAGGAATGAGAGCTTGAAGCCATACAATTGATGACCATTCAACCTTAAAGTTTTTAGAGACCATCTAATCCCTAAATCTTAAAGAATTAAAGATACTTAGGGGTTGTTTGAGGCATTGATAAGAATACTTGCTTCCAAGATTAAAGATGTAATTAGAAAGGAGATACTGCAATTCCAGAGAGAAATTACCCCACTATCCCCATATTAGAAAAGAGTCAATAGAGTTCTTACTAACCACATCTTGAGGAATTTTGATTAAAGGGTCTCGACCTATCCAATTATCAAACCAAAAGGAAGCCTTTTCCCCATTACCAATCTTACAGAACACAGTTGGTTCTAATATAGCCCTTAGCTTAAGCAATTAAGGAACCAAGAAAAGGAGGTTTTAATTGGAATGACACAGATATAGTTCCCCTTTAAGGACATAGGTGTCGAACCATTTGATCCACTGTGATTCCTTCTCCAATAAAATATTCCACAACTTTTTGATCAACATAACTTTGTTAGTAATGTTAATGGCGATTAGCCCCAGACCTCCTTCTTCCTTTCTCTTGCAAACTTGAGTCTACTTCACTTTGGGATGGTATCTCTCAAAATTGAGATTTCCCCAAAGGCATCTTCTAAATAATTTCTCCAAGGTCTTGATAACTCCTTTTGCAAGAAACAAGTTAAAGGCCAGTAAATATGGAAGGACTTTAGTACATATTTTATAAGTTGCAATTAACCCCCAAAAGATAAGGCCTTATTCACCCACATATTCAATCTTCTTTGCATCTTCTCAACCAGAGGATAGCATTCTAAAATTTGAATCCTTCTAGTTGTTATTAAGAGACCCAAATAGAACAGTGGAGCTACGTTTCTAGTCATACATGTGATTTGGGAAATTCTCTCCTCCAACTGATTTGCACTAAAGGCTAAGATGAAATGGCTCTTTTGAAATTAGTCTCTAACCCTAAGAGCTCCTTAAATGCCAGAAGAGTAGAAAAAAGTAATTCCAATGATTTACAATGAGCCTTAGAGAAGAGTAGAAGATCATCTGCAAAGCATAAGTTAATAAGCTCCACCCTTTTGCATTTACTATGAAATTTGAAGTGTTTGTTCTTCCCCACATTGTGAAGTAGCATTTGAGTAAAAACCTCCATACAAAAATTAAAAAGATAAGGGGATAGAGGGTTCCTTTGTTTTAGTCCTCTAGCATTTTTAAATACAATAGTGGGTTCACCATTAATCAAGACTGAGAAGGAGGGGGAAGTCATACAAGCCTCAATCCATTTAATAAAACCGTAAGGAATCCCAAAGCATCCAAGATTTGTTATATGAAACCCCATTCAACACAATCAAAAGCCTTCCTAAAATCAACTTTGATGACATAATTAAGGGAGGAGTTTTTTCTCTGATAACCTTTCGTAAGTTCTTGAACAAATGATACATTATCACCAATCATTATACTTTGCATAAAAGTAGTTTGATGATCTAAGATAAGAGTGTTCAACACTAGCTTCAGTCTATTAGCTAGAATTTTAGAAATCATCTTATAGAGGAAATTAGAGTATATAATAGGCCCGAAATCCTTGAAAGATGTAGGATAAAATCTCTTAGGAGTTAAGTAGATGTGAGTCCTCTTTAACTATTTAAGAAGAATGGCTGTAAAGAGGAATTCCTTAATTGCTCTTTTCAACATAAGACCATAATCCCTCCAAGTCTTCTGAAGAAGAAGCCATTAAAACCTTTCGGGCCTTGGGATTTATTATGATTATCTGAAGGACTACTTCTTCTATTTCTTTATCACCAATGGGCTTAATAAGTAAGTCAGATTGCTCGTGCACAATTCTCTTCTTCATTAATGATAGTAAAAAGGGAGATTTTAATGAATTTGAGTAACCATAGAATCTCCTAAAATGTTCATCCACCTCAGCAAGAAGACCCTTTTGTTTAGAAATTATAGAGCCATCAGGCAAGGTTAGTGAAAAAATTTTATTCGCAGTCCTTCTAGCCAAGATAGGTTGAAGAAGAATTTAGAACACCTTTCGCCTTTTTGAGCCAATTAACTTTGGCTCTCTATTCTAAGAGGCTTGAATGGTCCTTATTAGCAAATAGATAGCTTCTCATCAGTTCTTTCTTATGTAATAAGAGATCATTTATAGGATTCCTTACTAACTCCCTCTAAACAACTGAGAGCTCCTTCTTAGCCTGTTTAAGAGCTTGTTGATTCCTCCACTAAGAAATTGTTAAACCTAAAAGGTCCCTTTCTTACAGATTTCTAAAAAAATCCTCCACAAGGATAGGAAAGTGATTTGAGAATAATGAATCTAAAAAGGTTGTCACATTATTAGGAAACTGAGCAATCCAGTCTTGATTAACCAAGGAGCCATCCAAATTTCTTCTCAAAGTTCATCATCTACCCTATTTATTAGACCACATATAATAATGGACTTGAGACTTTAGATTAAATAAGCCTCCCCCACACACACACTGAAATCAGGGGAGAATTTTTTCAAACTGAAGTGATCATTTGATTCAGTTCTATATAGTGTTGAGTTGAAGTCCCCACATAATAACCAAAGGCTATTCACTCTTTTATGACATTCCAAAAGACTGTTTCATAACTCCTTTGTTTTAAAAGCATGATTAGCACCATAAATAACTAAAGAGAAGATCTTGGTTTTTTCCTAAACGAATTTCCATTTCAAATGAATCACTTGCATTTCTATCTTTAAAACTTCAACATTTACCAACATAGGATCATATCGTATAATAATCCTACCAAGACTATGGGCTTGGTGATTGGAGATAAATTTCCACCATGCACCCAGTTCATTCAGAACCTTAATATTTTCATATTTGATTTTAGTTTCTGACAGAGAAAAAATACATGGATTGATATTAATGAAAAAATACCTCAAAATGTAAGCAATTTCATTAACAAGAGAGTTTAATGGAGCCTTTAACTTCGCTCCTCCCAGATCTCCTTTTAATCACCGATTTAAATTACCGAATTAATGTTACATCTTCCCCATTAACACTTGAGGAAGGAATGCAATCATACAATCATACAATCAGGAACATAGACTTGGCAGCTTCAGCCATATTTAGCACGATGATGAAACCAAGATGGTGTTGTCTTCAAATTCTCAATCAATTTCTTGTACTATTTTCCAACCATCTGAGCCACCAATGATGGCCATAGCGATTACTTCTAAGCACAGCAACAAGAAATATACTGTATATGTGCTACATACAAATTTGGACTTATAAACATGTTTGTGTTGTATTTTTAAGAGCACAACCATCTCAAGATGAGGCAAGTACTACTTCATTTTCCCATATCAAGTATAAGTCACATATTTGATTATTGTTAACTCTCAAGTATGACCTTCACACGCTACACATATAAAGTTCCATTTTCTGGTTATCAACTTTACAATGAGTAGGGAAGCAACTGGGTATACTGCTTGCTCTCAATGGGTCAGGATAGCCAGTTGATCAAACAGTTGCATCGTTAATTATAAACTGGATTTCCCATCAGTTAAATACAAGTCATCTATCTTGATTCAACACACACACACCCTGGTCAAAATTGAATCAGAATTGGCTTAGTTAGATATGTTTAAATCCCACTGTTGTTCTTGTCAGAGAGTAGTCCTTAGTCGCTGTCAACCAGGCTCAAGTACGCAAACCATAAAAGTTTATCGAATTTAGGCGAGAATCAAAACAAAATAAACCGAGAATTAGTACATAAATGTTTGCATCCTAAATGGGTTCCACAAAATAACTAGACATATGAGCATATCCACACAAAAAAAGTAACCCCACTCCCTGTCATAAAACGAAGGTCACATTTTCCTATATCTCATGCACATATCATCTCAGCGTAGTTGTTCATAGTGTTCATGCCTAGTAGTTAGATGTCTCTGTTACGTATATTGGTCTAGCATAAACCATACACATGCTCACTCCCAATCAGGAAACAGACAAAAGTAGAACCGAAAGCCTCTATATATGAAGGAGAGAATCTACAAGCAAAAGTCTTGAGGAATGAGAAAGATGGGAGCACATGCCTCTCACTGTGTCTACACATGTTGCTAGTTGCTCTTTGACAATGCTATCTGCTAACTTTTCTGTCTGCATACACAATTAAGGATTTAATTAAGCTTCAATGCAATTAATCATTCATAATAATGTATTGAAGTTTCAAAATTAGTATGATAACAATATAAAAAAAATAGGTTGGTCTGAATGAATAAAATCTCTTATAACATTTTACCAAACGACAAATGGAGGACAATGTCTCGTCTCTCAACAATGGACAACAAAATTTATTAGAAAAACAATTTATGTCAAAGTCACTAACTAACTTAGACTAGGTGTTGTCTATTAATGACAAGGGCAGTGACATAGACGACAAAATTAGGTTCAGTGTTGTCATTTCCTTCCATTTTGATAGCCGTAGATATTGTGAGATCAAGACACAATCATATCAAACTTGCACTAAAATATGTAAAAAAAAATTCATAACATTTTTTGGGAAAAAGATCATTTTAATTTTATAATATAGTTAAACATAAACAATAAAATTACTCTTTCTTACACATGTTTAATTGTCCTTTCAACAATTCTCTTGTAAAATTGATTATTAAAATAAGTTAGTAAAAATTATTATAATCATATAAGTATCTACTATCCAACAATATATACATGAACAGGTTGATAGAACATTACAAATAATATAAGAAATGATATGATAGGAATGATAACTTCTATAGAATTTACGTATACTTATAATAATGATTAGTCCTTTTTTAAAATAAAAGTCTTTTGCCAATCCTTCTTTCTATTAGAAATCTACTTTAATATTATTATCATCATCACGTTTAAATTCTATTCAAGTTTATTTTTCCAACTCAAAATTTAAGTCCATTAAAATTTCAAACCGTAGAACATTACTTTTGACATTTCATTTTATTTTTAAGTACTAATAATGATTCAAGCTTGTTCTTTTAAGCTAAGATCTATTCTAGATATTTTATTTTATTATAAGCTTAAGATATCACTATAGGTACTTTTTATATGATCTAAATAAAACCATAAATCTTAGGCACTTAATTCTATATTTTATATTCAATTCTTTAATCTAATTTTTAGCTCACACTCAAAATCATTTTATTTAGAACCCCTTCAAATTTGCAATTTTAAAAAAATCTAAATAACTACTTATGTAGGTAAAATAGTGCACGAACACATTTCTTATTTTATAAATCTATGTTTGAACTCTTATTTTATTAAAGGTATTATTTATTTTATATATTTGTTAATTAACTAACTCAAATATTTGTTTAATTAACTAACTTAAAAGATCCATTCCATAAGATCATTATACTTAATAAATGAAATTAAGATGAGACCATAATTATGATATTCACATTGCATTTATATATTATTCTTAAATTATTTATATACATTATTCTATTAAGATTAGACATGAATAGGACAAATAGACTAGTATATACTAATGAAGGAACTAGTCGATCTTATACACTAATACATGGCAGTACTTAAAGAAACGTATAAGTGTTCGTTATAGAATAAGTTCACTAACTTAACTCAATATATCAAATTTTGTATAGAATATTACTTTGTATGTTTATGAAATGGTCATTATAATAATTGAATAAGTGATCATTTGACTTAAGATCTATAAAGTATTTCAGATAGGTATTGTTATATTTTGATACTACTTAGGACCTATTCTAACCTTGACTAACTCAATGGGTAATCATTGAATATGATATAAACTATGTGGACATAGTTAAGTAAACAATATATAATTCATCATCTTAAAATAATTAAGGAGAATGTTCTATTATTATTTATTGGTAATCATTTGATAAATCCTTTACCAAGGTGAAATGATAATTAAAAATAATTTTTAATGTCATTAAAACAATCAATTAGTAATGGTGGAAAACAAATATTCTTAATAGAGTAGATACTAAATTTATACATTATGTCTTATCATAATATTATATGATGAAATTATTGAATTAAGCAAAAAATCCTGCCCATTTCAAAATGACTTTGATATTTCTAACATTTAGATGATCATAATGTGTTGTTAGGTATCAATTTTGATCTATAAATGTAAATTATATAATTAAAAATTAAAAATAAATTAAAATTGAATTTATGTAATCCTAAAAATGCAATATTGGATTGTACTTTACATCAATTGATAACATATTTAAGAATTTAATGGATTACACACAAAAAAAATCAAAGAGATAAAAATTTCATTTACATTATATATGATTATAAAATTTAAAAAATTTTATGGTCAATTATAAAATATTTAATAAGTAAGGATAAATATTGGACTTGAATTATTTTGTCTTTTGGTTAGGTTCTCTAAGTGTTTGAGTGTTCTTTAGGCTAGATATCTTTGGCCAACTTGGACTCTTGCATTTAGGCTTTATAGGTTATTTCTTAATTAGGCTTCTTTAGTTTTAATTTGGATTGGGCAAAATATGATGATTTCATGAATTCTTTAGTTGAGCCTCTCATTTTATCCATTTACCACATTTATTATTTTTCTATTTGAATGTGACTCCTCATGTATCTCTTTTTTCTCATTTAGGTCATACATCAAATAATTAAAGCATTTTAATAGTAACAAATAAATGTAAGAAAATTGATTTTAGGTTTCCTTTGGCTTTAGGCCTATACTGAGTATTTGGGCACAAATTATAGAGCTCAATTATTAAAAACATATCATTTAGTTTGAATTATTGGAAACCAAAGGTCCAAATAAATTTTTCATTATCTTTTAAATATGTGATTGTTAAAGCATGAGTTCAAGTAGAAAGAAAAGAAAAAAAATAAAGCAAAATTTTACATTCAAATACACATACATTAAGCTTAGAACCTATAATTAAACCTTCTCCTAAACTTAGGCTTGATTATGCCACCTATTGAGCTATATTTTAAAACTTATAGCAAAAAATTCATAATAACAAGTCTAATTCATCCTCTTGAAGTAAATACAAAGTAGGGAGCTGAACAAATTTACAAGCTTACTTAAAAATGACTAGACTTACTGAGATAGTTATATGAAACCCAACTAAGTACAGGATTCATTGGCCTAAACTTGATAGATAGGCATGCCTATTCCTAAAATGTCTAATAAGTCACATAGTAAAATACCATATGCCTAAAAAAAATTAATCACTTACAAATATAAGTAAAGCTAATCAAAAAAAGAAAATGGATGAAAATAAACATAATTCCTAAAATTTTCAATTTCTAGAACTCCTAGATTTTCTATCAGTTCTAAAGCTAATCAAGTTTCCAAAAACATTTGAATGAAATACAGAAAAAAATATATTAAAGGAAATATAAAGAACAAGAAAACAAATCATTAAACAAAACAATAAACTCAACATAAAAATGTTACAACAATATTTTTAATTGGATGAATTAATGGTCACCACTTAAGGATCGTTATTATTAGACAAATTATAGTGCTAAAAGAAGTGAAAACACATAACTGGAGTCAAATCATAATAATAATTTAAACGAAAAGATAGAAAGAAAAAGTACAATGATCATTAATTCCGAACCTTTATTGAGGATCAAGCTATTCCTTATTTTAAACATAAAATACTTTCAACTAAATTAAAAGTAAAACTTAATATGATTAATGTCCAATTACTATTTGCTTTCATAATAGTGAGCCATTAGAGATTATACAAGTGGAAAAATAAAATAGAAAAAGGAAAAGAAAGACAATATTTGCGATTATACAAAAGAAAAGAGAAAAAAGACCTAACAATTTTGAGTGCTTAAGGGTTTCTATTTTTAGTTTTTCTAAATTTCGATGTGCTAGTCAAAATTTGGAAACATGTAGTGTTATATGAGTTTTTGAATTATGAAATAAAAATAGTTCTAAAGTAATTTACTTCAATAATAATCAAGGAAATAAATAATAGTATAGTTGATAAAAAAGATGAAATTGAATAGCCAGATTTAGATAAGTACTTCTTGTAATAGCAGTTTTAACTTTATGATTTAATTAACCTAGATAGGATATATTGTATAGATCAATATGACTTCTTAAATATTGAAATTGCACTTTCTTTTGTTACAACTATCTACTGTTTGGTTGTTTCACTCATATCTCTATCATTGCTAGCATCCCTTTGAATGTATTATGATTTTAGGAATGTTATGAAATGTTTCTCTCTAACATTAAGAAAATCACGTAGGTCCCTCTCTATAACACCCCTTATATGAAACCTACAACCATCCACACACAAAGCAACCAAATTCATGTACATACATTTAGATGGTAATACAAAAGAAAACATACAATTTCCTTTCTTCATTACATGTGCAATCATCTGTAACTAAAAACACATTCTAAAAGTACTTTTCCTCTATCTATCTGTTAGCCTTGGTCTCTGTAGATGTTTCCTGTACCTCACTCCTATAACTTGGACCTACACGGATTAACACCCTGCTAAGCTTGAAAGCTTAGTGGGGAAAACACTTAGTTTGGATGACCACTCACAGCAGTCATCCACCAAGCACACACATTGAGAAATATCACAAGTTATATACTATAAATTCACATTCATGAACCAAACATTGATATTCAATGCTTATGTAAACAAGGATGGCATACTTAAGCAAAGTAAATAACACAAAGATGCTTCAACATATTATCCATATGCCAAAAATGCACATTTATAAGCCAAATATTGATATGATACAAATTATCTATATAAATGCACATCATCACAATTCATTATTACAATCAATATAAATGCTTATCAATACCAATTATTCATGTTGTCATGCTATGTTTCTTATTTATGACTGTTAAGTTTCCTTTTTGTGTTAAGACTGCACATTTTCTGTGGGCGCGGATAACGAGTGTTGTGGATACCCGAAGGTATCAAACTGTAGATGCCTGAAGGCATCAACTTGTGGATACCCGAAGGCATCGTATTGTAGATACCTAAAAGTATCATACTATGGACACCTGTGGTGTCAAACTGTAGCAATTGCATTGTAACCCTATAGGCATACCCATCTATCCACCACCAAGACAATAGAGCATGCACTGTAACATTTCTTTTAACCATTTGCCAATTTCACAATTCATATATTGACAAGTTATATCATATACATTTCAAGTCACAAAATCTATATATATGTTCATACATGCAATTCATAACTAATCATCATTAGAAGGGTGTTAAAATCACACTGGTATAATCATACTATACACATATGAGCAATACATGCACAAACAAATCATTTATGTATATGTAAGTTTTCTTTGGAATGAACTATGCCCAATCTTAAATTCCAATGTTCAATCATCCAATTCACATATGGTAAGTCTTATTTCATTTATTTTTGGGTGTTTGAAAATTTTCATACACATTCATAAAGGTTTGGATTAAAAATCGGAAACAAAAACAATGCCACGGTCGTGATAGACACTCTCTCCATTCATACCACTAATTGTCCTTAATATGCATACAGAAAAATCAGAACTGGGTTTCGAGATATTCTAGACATTATTTCCTCCATGTCTTTAGTTTCAATAGCACTAACAATTAGACCATTTGGACTTCTAAATCATGAGATATAGGCAAAATATCATAAGCTGCTCCAAAATAGGGGCAGAATCAGGTCACCTTTTTTTTATCTCAATTTTCAAGATCATAGATCCAGAATTAAATCATATTCCCTCTAAAGATATTTAGCTCTATGTCTTAGATTTCATATGCAACTAAAATCACATAATTTGGAGGTCTGTAGGATAAGTTATGACTTAAACAATGTGACTGACTCAAACAAATCCTAGGTAGAATTCCACTACATGATACTCTCTTGTCATATACAACCAAGTTCATGTAAAGTAACACCAAAATAACACCAAAGCGACATCCAAGCAACAATTCTACATCCAAGTGAATCTTTATATCCATTCAATTATTCACAAATACAGAAATCAACTAAGTGAAGTCCTAAACCTTAAAATTGGCAAAGTAGTCCTTATAATGTTTTCCCTTCCCTTCTTCTTTGACTTTTCTTGAATCACCAAGTGAAAAATGATGGGATGAAGAAGGTGAAATGAAGAGGAGAAAAATATAAAGTTAAGCCATTAAATTTTCATCCATCTCCCCTCTCCGTATGCCTTCTTATGAATTTTCTAGTCTTAGACACATGTTTCAATCCCATTGGACCATATGTCACAATCCTATTGGACCACGTGTTACAATCCCACTGGACCACGTGTTACAATTCTATTAGACCATGTGTTAAAATTATATTGGACTATGTGTTACAATTATATTAGACCATGTGTTACAATTCTGTTGGACCGTATGATACAATTCTATTGGACACACATGCTTTACTCTTATTAATCCATGAGTTGACTTTAGGAAAATTGCATATTGGCCCTTCTTCTTCCTTTAATTCCCACATTGGCCTACAATCTTATCAATTTATTTCATTACCATATGTCTTAATTTTCTAATGGCATAAATTTCATGCAATTTGGTTAATTATTCTGGGAGTTATAACCAAAACACTATAGAGCTCAACTTCATCACAGAATTTAAAACTCTTAGAGGTAGAATCAGATTTTGGTTCCTTCATGAAAGTTTTAAAGCTATGTCTTTAGTTTAATCTCCAATTAAAATTATCTAATTTCGAGGTCTACAGATAAGATATGGCCAAATTACAAAAATCTGTTATGTTGAACCTATCCATTCAGTGACTAACTTCGACCTTATTATACAAAAGCAACACAAAAATACATCCAATTTAACCAAAAACATCTCATTTACTTATGGAATACTTCTTTTATCAATTCCCCTCACATCACATTCATAAATCCAAGCAAGCATTTCAAAAATTTTCATACAGATTTCATGTTTAAATATGTATGTCCATGTTGAAGCGAACAAATTATCCATTGACCCTTGTCTTTTACATTAATTACCATTATATCTCTTACTATACTTAGATGTACTTAATTCATTATGTTCAATTCTTAATATACCTTAGACATGCTATAATACTTCCAAGATATATGTTGGGGCCTTACACTCGCAAGTATCTTGTACGTAATCCATGATCTACTTATAAGTAGGCTCTCTCGAGTCATCTATAAGTGAATTAAAATTAATTTTAAACATCATTGTGAATAAATCAACATTAAGACCAATAAAGATAGGTAATAGAAATTTACCATATTTTATAAATTAAATTAAATTAAAACATACAAAATAACTACTAGGATTTTACCTATCTAAAAATTGTTTATCCATAAAACATATTCAAAACTACAAAACTAAAAGATAAAAATAGAGAAGTCATGGTAGAAATAAGTCTTGATGAACTTTATAAGTCTGTCTAAAGAATGATATATTGAGATGATGTTTGGATCTTGATTATCTAGTGAAAAATAATTTAATCAATTGCCCAAAGGTTAGAGAAGTCAGTTGATAACTAACCTTAACTTCTAGAGAGAAAAGGATATTTTTTAAATGTGTTTTTATCTAAAAGATTAATAAAGTCCCATAAGTTTTATGGTTTTCACTTTTAGATATGTGTTTACTCCAGCTAGAACATGGCTTAACCCATGGTTAGGTATAGACCATGGGTCTCACTACTTCCCCTAGGTGATAAATACGACCTCTAACATAGCTATGTCTCAAAGCTGTGGATTTTATTATTTTCTTGAAGATGAATAAATGACCTCTAGCATAATTATGTGTCCTTAAAGTTGATCATACTATTTTCTCTATGACTTTCATATGATCTCTTGCATAATTACAGCTTAGGTTATGTTACTTATTGAACTTGACCTTTTTAAAAACAAACTGGCACATGGGTACAGGCCACATCGTGTTCTTATAAGAATTGTGAATTGCTTTATGTTTTTAGTTGGAATTGCCTGTAATGATTGCATAATTACTTAAAAAGATTTAAAAAATAAGTTAAAAAAGATAATTTAGCATTAAAATTAAGCTAAAATCTTTAGAAAAGTGTATATATTTAATGCACATAAAATGTTTCCATACTTAAGAGTTTGGTAGTATTCAAGTAGATCAATTCCATCACTCTTAACTTAAGAAAGTAGCAATTCCAAGAGAGAATTCAACAAATCGGTTGGAGTAACCTAACCTATCTATCATTTACATTGTTCATCAATTAGTTAGGCATTTAGCTACTTATATTAAGTCATAAATCAATTCATTTTAATCCAAGAATTCTTTAAACATCAACCCAATATACAAAACTCAACATAATGCATAATGAAAACACTCTAGATTAAGATGCTTAAACTATCAAATGTTTTAATAACCTAAATTAACAAAAATAATAAGAGATTAACTTTTAATTAATGAAGGAGCATTTAAAGGCTTGTTTGAAGAGTCACATAATTTTTTAACGAGAAAGTAAACACCTTGTTAAAAGTACTCCCAATTACTTGGTTAGATCACTATTTTAAATGGCTACCAATACCAATTTTTAACTTACAATTTTTCATTTAATTTAAAGCTACCTTACTAAATTTCTTTATACCAACTTGTTCACATATTATTCATTTTTATTTACTTATATTTTTCGTGGGATGATAAATGCCTAGAAAGAATTCACTTCTAAGTCGAAGGTATACCTTAATTATACATAAAATAATATAATAAAAATTAAGTATCTATTGTCTCGATTACTAGAGTAAATGAAAGCTAAATTAGTAATATATTCTAAAAAATATTGACTGAACTAATTGAATAATAAAACAACCAAACTTACTATATCTCATCTTAATTAATCTTTTCTCAATTAACAAAAATATTTTTGAAATTGTTCTATTTTAAACTGGAAAAAAAATTGGGCCTGTAAATCAATTATTTCCCTCCTTATACTTGACTTGTACATTATACTCAATGTAAGAAATATAAATAATAAAAAATTGAAAGGGAGAGAAAAATATATAAGAAACGTCTTTAGAGGGCAATAAATTGAAAGGGAGGCAATAAAAAGTGTAAGAAACTTCTCTATCCCCTGTTTGTCATCTAGTGTCCAAGGTATTTACGATCATCATCTAGAAGTTATTTATAAATTACAAACAATCATAACCAACGAAAAACCAAACCAAATAACATTACAAGGAAATTAACATTCAATTAAACTAAAATAAAGCACTAAACCAAATTAAATAAAAAATAATAACAAAAGATTCGGGAATATAAAATGGAAATACTATGAAAATGTAAATGCAAAAAAAAGGCTTAATCTAAAATAGGTTCATCATCATGATCATTATTCTTCTATAACATTGTCAATGACTAGGAAGGTTATACAGAGTATCCAACATGCTAAAAGTAAACAAATAGTTATTGCTCTATCTATTACAATTGTGTCCTTGCTCAATTTCCTTTGTATCATTTATAGCATGAAAATCTATCTCTTTTTCTTGTTATTGAGATCAAGAATGGTCTTTTCAATCCTCTGCCATAACCACAATTGTGTTATGGATTGGACCTCTCCAAGCTCCTCTGTTAGAGGTGCCTTTCCTATTGGATAAGGCTCTACTCTCTCCTAATCCTTACTATATCCTTTCTTTATCACTTGACCAAAATATAAGCTCCACTAATACTAATCTCATATCCCTTAACTTCTCTAAATTTATGTAAGCCATATGATAACCCATAAGTTATATTTTTTTACACTTCCATTCCATATGTTAATAGGATTAGTATACCTTTTTTTTTACAGTAACAAAAAAGCTTTAATGTTTGTGGTTTTTTTGAAGCGTTTTATTGATCAGTATAATTGTGATTTTTTCAACCAATCTTGCTACTCAACAAATAAGTAATAGTTCTATTTATCAATATATTTTGTCTCAAATGCTCAATAATGAATTTTCCTTAGATTTGACCACTTAATCGACGAATTTAACTTTATTTTTCAATGTTAATTACTATGATTGGAATTATGGTTCTTCTTTATATTAATAATTACATGGGTCATGATCAAAGATATTTGTGGTTTTTCCTACATAATTTTTTTCAATATTGCAATGTTGTGTCAACCTGGAAAGAGTTTTAAACTTACTTTGGTTCCTTTCTTCCCGACTTCTATATGATATCCTAATTTATATGATCATTGCTCAACTATACATCACAAGTAAATTTCGAAAATGGTCACCAAACTTTACTCTCTAGAATACCTTTAGGTCTTTTTATTACATTGTCAACAAAATACATCATTTTCCTAGTGGGTTTTGGTTCACCTAATCCTAATCTTTTTAACATATTGTAAGGCATTACATTAATACTTTCTTGTAAACCCATTATTGCCTTATTATTATAAATATTACTAATTATGTATGAAATGTTGAAACTCCTTAAGTCACCATCTTTGGTAGTATGATGTCTTGGAAGACTTTGTTGTTACCTTTAATTGATTTTAACTCCTCTTCTAGATCTTCTTCGTACTCTTCCTAATAGTTTCTTCGTTCTTAAATTTCTAAAATAATCTAACAAAGTAAGGAATCCTCAATTTATACTCCCTCAATGGTGGCATTACCTTACTCTCTTCGTCCTACTTAGTGTTGGTAAACTCTTTACCTTTAAGGTAACCTCTTTCACATGTTTCTTAGGGTTGAGCATTGTGTCACTAAATAAGATGGCTTCTGGTCTCTTTATGATCACCTTAATTAGTTGTCCTATCTAAACTTTAAGATTTTCATCAAAGCTTTATAATTTTAGAATTGAGAAGTAGTTACTTGCATAAAATATCTCATCATATTTTCTAGACTTGATTGTTTATTTTTTAAAACCAAGTTGCTAAAAATCTAGCAAGGACTGGTTAAAGCTTATTGATTTCTCCTAGAGAATTCATATGATTTCTCTACTTCAAATTATAATTCATACTATAGGTGACAAGCCCTATCTTAAAATGACTAGGCGGCTTGTCTGGCACCCTACGGTGGCGCTCTAGTTGATATCTGATCCAACTAGAAAGTTCCCATGAAATTAAGCCTATTGCCCTTTTTACCAAAAAAGCCTTAACTTAAAATTAAAAAGATATAAGTAGTGGAGTTACAAATTTCGATAGCACAATGACTATATTTTGACCAATCCAAAATTTCAAAATCCTTGTAAAAGTGCAAAGCACTTTTATAATCATCTTAAAATCTCCACAACAAATTTTGGACTTTAAGTCCATTCACAAGCAATCTTAACAATTACTTCAATAATCTTAAAAATAAACTCAGACATATTCATGCATTTAACTTTAAAACATTCATATACATGCATGCTTTACATAAAAAATATTTCAAAACATATTCATAAAGATGCAAATTTTCTCAAAAATATTTACAAGGCAAAGATGCCTACACAGCAGCACGCGACGAAGTTGACTAGTCGTGAGGTGGAGTTCCTGCTATTGAAGCCCCTGATCATGCACTGGGAGGTTTCATTTAAAAACATAAAAGAGTGTGTGAGCTAAACAAGCTCAATGAGTGCTAGAATTTCTATTCAAATCATATTTAATTATTTAAACCTCCCTAAAATAAATTTATCTCAATTTACATAATTCAATATTTAATATAAAACATATATGCTTCCCGAAATCAAGTTTCTCACATCACTTTTCAAATAAATAGTGGAAGCATTAAAAATGTCATGAATTTCTTACACGATGTAGCCTATCACTAACTTCTTTGCCATATGGTACCCTCAGGCATTTGTTTCTAGCATTGCAATGCACGATTGTGTATCTATAAGAGATGGTTTAGTATGCTCTCTCATTGTTCTTCTTTATTCTTCCATATTTTCAAGTTGATATTTTTGTGTATAGATAAGTTCTTGCATGTTTTGCTTCCTTAGATTCTAATATAATGTTCTCTCAAGTTTTATACTTTGTTTAGAAATACAAACTATTAGCTTCTTGTCATACACCATAATCACTCTTAACATCACATGTAAAAAAATAAAGAAAACCAAATAAAGTAAGATATAAAGAAATTTACAAAAATAAAAATAATAAAAGAAATATCATAAAAATAAAGTAAGAAAACAACCATACAAGATTTGATAAATAATGAACAGGATTCCTAATTCTAGTTGCATCCCTAATAATAACATCAAAAATTTAATGTGAGTTGTGTAATTACTAATGTACTTTGTATTAATACTACCAATTTTTTCCTATTACAAATCTATCACTCTTTAAGTAAGAAAGCATACCTATCATTGGTAAGTGATATAATGGTAAGCAAAGGTCAAATCCTCCAAAGAAGTGATATGGATAAAAAAAAGTTTAACATGATTAACTATTCTAAAGACAATAAATAGAGAGATGATGTTTATGGTTTTTTGAATCATGAAATATAAAATAAGAATAACATATCTTACTTCAACAATTGCCAAGGAAATAAATAATAAGAAATTTGATAAAAATAGAATGCAATTAAATAACTATACTTAGATGGGTACTTCCCTTAGTAGTACTTTGACTTTATGATTTAATTAACCTAGATTATATATATTCTTTATAGTGACATGGCTTCCTAGACATTGAAACTGCACTTTCTTGAATTACAGTAATCTACTCTTTTGTTTGTGAACTCATATCTCTATCATTGTTAACTCACATATGTCTTCCTTAATTACACATTTAACCACCTTTTTCCATCCACTCATAGGTAGGCTATCTTGAGTCATTCATCGGTGAATTAAAATTAAATTTAGACTCGACTTAAACAAATCAACATTAAAACCAATAAAGATAGCTCTTAAAAATATATATCCTAGATTGTAAATTAAATTAATTTGGTCCATACAAAAATAATTACTAGGTTTTCCCTATCTAAATATAAAAATATTTACCAAAAAACATATTCACAATAATAAAATCAAAAGACAAAAATAGAGAAGTCATGGTAAAAATAAATCTAGATGAACTCTCTAAGTTCATCAATATTTTCATATGTTGATATGATCGTTGGATCTTTATTCTTTAGTGAAAATAGCTTTAAATTGATTACCTAAGGGTTGGAGAAGCCTCATAGGGACAAGATGTTTCTTATATATGTTACATTTAAAGGACGACTAAATTCTGCATAAAAACTAAGGTTTCTACCCTTAAATATGTGTTCCTTATCTTAGGTTATAATTTATGCTATAGTCATGGCTTATTCCATAAGCCTCGCTACTTCCTCTATATTAGACATTATCTATGAAACAATCATATCTCCAAGATATGAATCTTACTAATTTTCTTGAAGATGAATACACGGCTTCCATCATAGTCATGGCCTAGTTTATATCATTTGTTGCACTTAATCCTTTTAGGGTATAAACTAAAACATGTGTGAGTCAAATTGTATTCTTCTAAGTGTTACAAAAATTTCCATGCTTTTACATAGAATTACACAATTCTTGAATAGTATCATCCTCATAAGACGTGAATGTATTTCCCTGTAAGGTTATTTCAATGGAATCTCTGTATCCAACATCGGTTCATCCAATTCTCATAGGATCTCAAACCACAAGGGGGCGAGCCCACACCAGCCAAATGCCCGAATCACCACTTGACTTCTTAAGAATAATAGTAACTCCATGTCTCTAGATTATTTTAAAAGAATAATAATCTCATTTGGAGCTCTACAGTTTAAAATATGAGTAAAATACCAAAGTAAGTTTAGTAAACAACCAATTCATGCCCTTCCAATCGTTTCCCTCACTTTCTATCCATTAATCCTTTTGAAATCAACACCAAAGGATGCCCTTTTTATGGAGAGGTATAAAAATGTGTTAGGAATCTATTGGTTTAAGAATCATTTCATTTGGAGGTCAGATGATGAAGTTATAGCCAAAAGAATCAAATATGATTATGTCCTTAATCATATTGTACCTATCTCGGGACAATTGACATAACTTTCGATATAGACATCAGATTAAGGTCAGTTTAGGACGCTTTTGAAGAGGATTTTGATATCTACAAATTTCATAACTTGAAGAGAGATTTTCTTATTTAGAGGGTCAAAATTGCAAATTTCAAAAGCGTACAATGTATGTCCGTTAAGCAGACATACACCTGTACCTAACGGACATTCACAGGGTTTGGAGCATTTTCTAGACTCATAAAGATCTGTTGAATAGACATAGACTATGCTGGGGACATTTTTAGACCTGAGAAGGTCTATTTAATAGACCTAAAGTCTGTCTAACGGATATATGTGACACCCAAACCTCTCCAAAGCCTATCCAATGGTTCCTACATCCATTCTGTTGGACCCTGAACTTTCCTTAAAAGATTAGAACTAATAAATGAGAAACGTGGATATGTCCATGTTCTACTTTAGTGTTTCTGATGGATAAGAGGTTTTGAAATGAGAAGAATTGAGGAGAAAGATAGAAGTAGAATGAAAGCAAAAATAAAGTTGAATTTGCGTAGTAAGTTGATGAAGAATATGTATATATGTGTATGTTCTGTTGTTGGTGTTCATGATTAATCATGGACTATATTTTCTTTATAGATGATATTGATTTGAAATGGAGTTGAGAATGAGGAGTAAATGAAGTAAAAAAAGGTGATCTTAGTATGATTTGTGTTAAGGAAAGATTGTGAAACAAAATTGGAAGTGATCTGGAAAATGTTCACCGAGTGTGCTTCGGTCTGTTAGCCATAAATCTTTCTATAGTTATCCAAATGAGACTATTCTTTATTTGGATTAAACTAGAAACATATGTCTACATTTCTTATGAAGATATAGAATCTTAATTCTGTCTCTAAGAGTCTCAAAATTATCATGAAGTGAGAACTGAGTGTAGTACTTTGATGGATGAATGTAAATTCGTGTTCTGAATTCGAGGGAAATTCTTGATCGATCTAGGCTAGATTAGAGAAAGTTGCCTTCTCGAGATTTGTAGATATTTCTGTTATCTTTCCATCAGTATATAGTATGAAATCTTTGGACATCGTAGTAAGTTATGATCCTTATAAGTGGAGATACTCAGGAGTGTAGTTTGCTTCTTCTTATGTTGACCTTCCGCTTCTTCTGAGTTTCACTTCTTCTTAGTGATTCATGAACTTCTCCTTAGTGACCGTTCATGAATTTCTTCTTAGTGACCGTTCATGAACTTCGTCTTAGTGATTGTTCATGAACTTTTTCTTAGTGACTATTCATGAACTTCTTCTTGGTGACTGTTCATGAACTTCTTCTTGGTGACTGTTCATGAACTTCTTCTTAGTGATTCATGAACTTCTTTTTAGTGATTGTTCATGAACTTCTTCTTAGTGATTCATGAACTTCTTCTTAGTGAATGTTCATGAACTTATTCTTAGTGATTCATGAACTTCTTCTTAGTGACTGTTCATGAACTTCTTCTTAGTGATTCATGAACTTCTTCTTAGTGACTGTTCATGAACTTCTTCTTAGTGATTCATGAAC
>JAOTIZ010000034.1:1742-20929 GCA_027123425.1 Erythroxylum panamense
CTACTAGACTTCTCCATAATTAAGTTTAGATATAAGATATCTATCTAGAAATTTTTGCAACTCCATCATGTATGATAAAATCATCAAAGATTTAACTTTTCAAACTCTATTTGTAACTCACTATAAGTACAGGAAAGTGAAACAAAGAGGAAATGTGTACGAATTAGAGATCCCTGCAACAAGAAGGCAAATAATTGAATAGAGGAACTCTTAGAACATTTGGCAATCCTACGTGAATTTTTTAAAGGATATTATTGTTGTCGTTGTTATTATTATTATAAATAAATTTAATTTATAAAAATTAAAATTAAAATTATAAATTATAAATCCTGCATATTTTAATCTAATTAGACTGATTCGAGGTTAATAAAAAAATTTAATCTAAAAAAATAATCTAAAAATGGATGATTTAAAGATACCTTCCTAAGACCCTCTTAAAACAACTCGCAAGCAATTAAAAAAATTAATTAAATCCGAGATAAGATTGTCTAGTCTCGTAAAACCATTCTCATTTAATTGATAAACATTACACGCGCTTCTTCAAACTTTTCAAATTCTCCCTGACGCAACACGGTGTTTATGGATAAAGCGAGTGTATGTGATTATCCACTCGAGGGAGATTAAAAAAGCAGTAATTGAAAATAATAAACCTTTTTTAAATAATCTATACACCTTAATTTATATTCATCATGATCTATCCCGATCGGCAGGGAATAACCACAGCCGTTAGATAACGAAAATGGTGGTGGATGAAAGATTATTTAAACCACAGGATTAAGGCGTGTCGGTGGTACACGGCTGGGATTGCTTTAGTGACGGCGCTCCATGAGGCGGATTGGGCCTTTAAGTAGGGGATCGAACCAGCCCATAGATCGTGCGAGCTGCAGCTTCCTCTCTCTTCTGTATCTCGGAGAACAGTAGCGAGCGAGTAGCGTTTGTGGTGACCTCTCCTAATTTCAATCTTGAGGTTTGTATGAATCAAGGGCTCGAGGTGCGAGATCCAGTTTTGAATTGGAATCTGGAGGATAAACCTGGGGTTATAGGGTTTAGTGACACGTTGACTCGTGGGGTCTTGGCGTATTGATCGTGTCGACGCGCTTATTTAGCTTCGATTCGATCTAGGGTTTTCAGTTTCTGGGGGTGTTTTTGATTCGAAGTGGGCTTAGGGTTTTTCTTCTAGTAAGTATTTATCCTTGATCTTTGGTATCTTTTCTCTTCTCTGTTTCTTGACTTCCCCTAATTCGGATAATCATTGAAGGTCTTGCCGTATTTTTGTCGGTCATTTCTGATTTTGTATGGGTTTTCTCTGCCTTTCAATTTAGAGTTGGGGTTGAATTTGAATTTGCGAACTTTCGCGGATTGGGGCTTAGTAAAACTTGGAATTGTTTTTATATTTGTAATAGCGAAAAAAGGAATCATGATGCGTGAGTTATTGGCCACAATAAGGAGAGAAGATGTTTGAAGTTAAGTGAAGCTTTTTGCTTTGGAATTTTTTACGAACTTGGATACATCTGCGAGAAAAAGGAACTGTACTGGATTGTCTTTGAAACATTTTTTTTTTCTGGTCTCATTCATTGAACTTCAAAGAACCCCAAGTAATTGGGTATTCTTGTGAACCAGTAACTTGGCCTTGTCATGAATCTGGAATTTGATATTGAACTGAAGGTTAAACAAAAACTTTCTAAGTTGATATGTGCAGTTATTGGAAATTAATCTTATGGCGCCAACTGTTCCTATAGAGTTTGCTGGACAGAAGGAATCGAAAAAGTGTTGGCTGTCACGACCAATGGGGAAATCACGGAAATATTCCAAAGGACATTCCTCTGGTTTCGTTCCCAACTACCGGCATGTGGTTGAAACAATGGACGAGTACGAGGGACTTGGGAGCTCAGGACGAGTTGACACTGAGATGACAGTATCCCAGGATTCCTTTGGCCCCAAGAGGAAATGTATTAGTCTGAATGCAGATGGTTTTGACAGTTTTAATGTCCCAATGAAAGTATTGTCATTGCCAAAGATGTCAAGGTCAGAGAGGAAAGATTTAAAACTAAGGTTACAAATGGAACTTGAACACACCAGGGCCCTTCTGAAGAGAGTAGCTTCTTTGACCACAAATGCAGTTAAATTGTCGCCCTCTAATAACATTCGCAGTTGTAGTGATGGCCAAAAGAGGCCTCCATTAGAGGATTTAAGTAGATCTACCGCAGCATCAGCTCTTTATAGTAAGAAATGGGCTCCTTCTGGTCGTAATGGGGCCAAAATGGAAAAGGGTTCTTATAGGCGTATTGAGCAAACAAAACTCGCTGCACCGGTTACTGCTTCTATGGCTATGTTGATGAAACAATGTGAAGCATTGTTGAAACGGTTGATGACCCATCAGTATGGTTGGGTTTTTAATGAACCAGTTGATGCGATAAAATTGAACATACCTGATTATTACACAGTTATCAAACACCCAATGGATTTGGGAACGGTGAAGAGTAAAATTGCTTCAGGTCAATATTCAAATCCAGTAGGGTTTGCTGCTGATGTCAGACTAACTTTCTCAAATGCAATGAAGTATAACCCTCCCGGAAATGAAGTCCATATCATGGCAGAGACGCTTGGTAAGTGTTTTGAAGTGAGATGGAAAGCAATAGAGAAGAAGTTTCCTCTAGTTGTTGAGGTGGAATCAGAGCAACCAGTACCTGGAGTTCATGTGGAGACGATGGTGGATATGCCGCCTGCAAAGAAGAAAAAAACTTCACAATGTGAAAATGAAAATATATCAGAGCCTGTTAGAGGGGTTATGAATACTGAACAGAAGCACAAACTTGGCACAGAATTGGAGACATTGCTGGGTGAATTGCCTGAAAGCGTCATTGAGTTCCTAAAAGAGCATTGCTATAGTGCTGACCAGTCTGGCGAAGATGAGATTGAGATTGACATTGATGCTCTTGGTGATGATACATTGTTTAAATTGAGAAAGATATTGGATGACTTTTTGCTGCAGAAGCAGAAATACTTGGAGAAAGCTGAGCCATGCGAAATGGAGGTATGATTCTTTCTACTTCCCTCTTCCATATTTAGTTGCACTTTGTTTCTACTCCCCTCTTTCATATTTACTTGCACTCTGTTTTCTGGAGCTTTTTTTTGCTCTTTGGCTATTTGCATTGTTTCTGTGCAATGCTCATGTGTGCAGAACTGATTGCTGACATGGTTTTCGTTATTCAGCTTCATAACGAATCTGGGTTAAGTAATTCATCATTGAAACCATGCAAAGGTAATTCGACTCTAAATTAATGCATATTAAGGTTGTCGGAAGTACAAGTACTTCCAGCATGTCAATTTGTTTCCAGTTTTAAAAATATAATGTTTTATTCAGGCAATGATTCTGTGGATGAAGATATAGATATTATTGGTGGAAATGACCCTCCATTTTCGAGTCATACACCAGCAGATATAAAAGAAGACACAAGCTGCAGAAACAGTAAATCCAGTGGTTCAAATAGCTCCAGTGGTGGATCAGGTTCTTCATCCAGTTGTAGTTCTCTGTTAAAATCCTGCTCATTTTTTTCTTGGGATCTAGTGTGTAGTCCCATAAAATATTCCTTGCATGAATATAATAATGTGTGGGATTGAAGAACGATAAGATTGTGGCTTTATCTGTAACATATTATTAATTGCCACATGTACTAATACCTTTTTGGAAAAGTTCTACTGTTTTTGGGGATTACCTGTCCCGTTACTTTGTGCCTAGCATCCATTCATTCAATTTCTGTGGGCCTATTTATTAGATGGATGGATGCTCATAATATGCATAAAGTAATAGGAACAGTTGATCTATTCCTATTTGGGGGACATAAATTTGGGCAAAAATTTAAATATGGTAGGATTATTGCTAGTTTCCCTCTTCTGTAGCATTCAAGTTGATGATTTTTTTTTTCAGATTCAGATGCTGGGAGTTCATCTAGCAGTGATTCAGATGTGGATAAAGCTTCAGTTCCTACTCAAGCTACACAGGTATATTAAAATTTTGGTGGATTATTATAGCCGGATAATAAAACGGCGGGCCATCACGGAAGACCAGACTAAAATATTATGGTCTCTCGTGTTCCTCCTCTTTGCCCTTGTTGCTTGCTTGGGTTTTTGGCTAACATCTTTCTATTGCTCTTAAGGATAATGTGCAATCAGGAGAAATTGTTGCCCAGAAAAGAAATGATCTTGGAGACTCAAGCATACAAAAAAGTGAGGTTTCTAGTTCTACAAGTTGTTCCTGGACTTTATTTGCTATCTCTATACCTTCCTTTCTACTTTTTTTTGAAGACCAATTCTAATTGATACCTTTTCTTGTTCAGAATCTCTGAGTGAATTGCCTCAAGATGAACTGAGTTCCCAGGGTGAGCTAATTACAGAGGGGGCTCACCATAAGGAGGGTAAACATAAAGGCATATAATTTTTGCTGTTATTTCTTTTAAGGCATTGTCTCACGTGTGTGATGCTATACTATTGTAGCGGGGAATGCTCCACCTGATAGGCAGGTCTCACCAGAAAAGCTTTATCGTGCAATTGAAGTGAGAACTCGATTTGCTGACACCATTCTCAAAGCTCGAGAAAAGGCACTTGCGAAGGTTGCTCTCTGAATACTGAAAATGGGGTTTTTTTATCTCTTTAATTGTGCAGAGTTGCTACTCCTATTATTTTTCCTGGCATCTGATCTTTTCACAAATTGACATGTTGAGTTTAGGGTGACAAGCGGGATCCTGAGAAACTTCGAATGGAGAGGGAGGAGCTTGAGCGGCAGCAAAAAGAAGGTTTTGAAAGTTTCTAGTTATGATATTCCAAGTTATTTTGATAGTTTTGGATCTTTGAAACATGACCAGCTCATATTTGATATCAGAAAAGGCATGGTTAGAAGCAGAGATCAAGGCTGCTGAAGAAGCCCGTAGGAAAGCTGAAGCTGCAGCGGCAGCTGAGGCAAAAAGGAAGAGGGAACTGGAGAGAAAAGCTGCCCGTCAGGCATTGCTACTGGTGAGATTGAGATATCAGTTTCGCAATTATGTATTTCAAACCGTTTTGGCGTTGCAACTCAGGTTTTTCCGCTTACGTGCAGATGGAGAAAACTGTTGATATCAATGAGAACAGCCATTTCATGAAAGATTTTGAAATGTTTAGGGCAGCTCAAGATGAGCAGGCTCCAAGTTTGATGGAGGAGACCAGTTCCGATCATTCTAAGAATGGGTTGGCCAGTTTCAAGCTTCAGGGGAGTAGTAATCCGTTGGAACAACTTGGATTATACATGAAAGAAGAGGAAGAGGAAGAGGAAGAGGAGGAAGTTGATCCTCCTCAGAGTCTTCCTGACTCAGCAAAAGATATTGAAGAAGGTGAAATTGGTTGATTAAGCTGTAGTGAAATGGTGGTACTGAGAACCTTGAAGTGCGTCTGTGGCTCTGCTTCCCAATTGTTCACCTTTCAATGGTCAACTGTGGCTGCAAAGGACCCTAAGAAAAAATCGAGATCCCTGGCAAGAAAACGTCACCAATCAGTCAAATAAGCTTGTAGTCTGGTCGGCTGTATTCTGGTATTGATTTCCGACTTATGGCTTGGGATGACATGGGCACACGGTGCCCACTTTCACTGGTTGCAAAGAGAAATGGGCTAATGGTCCCAGAATTTTGTTCTTCTTCTTGGGAATGTAAAAGGAAAGTTTTTTGGACCATGCCAATGGATGGTATTAGGCCTTTTCACTGCGTCTGAAACAGACCGGATGGAGTTACAGTGGATTCTTGTCAGGTTATGATTGGATATGGGCGAGTACACAATTCTGCTCAGATGCTTGGTTTGGGAAACAAATCTCTTCGTTGGTATATAATAAGTGTATATACTCACTTATCAGTCTTCAAACATTCCCTCATCCGAGATTCCAAGAGACTCGGTGCCATTAACAATGGGCTGATTTGAAGCTTCAACACTCAACTCACTTAACATGCTAAAATCAATGTCATCGTCAGAGTCATATTCTTCCTCGTCTTTACCCTCCTCACTACCATTTTCCTCTATACCTTTCTCAGCCTCTCTCTGCTTTGCTTCCTTGGCACGAGCTTCTCTTTGCATCCGCTGCTTGATGGCATCCTCGTAGGACATCTCATTCCACACAACACCCTTCCCCACAATAGATTTGTTGTGAGCATCCAACATCCTCTCTTTTCGACTCTTTTCTGAGTTTTTGGGTTCTCCCCAGTAATCATACCGATATAAAGGATTTTCTGGATCATACTGGTCCTTCCCAAAAAAACTTGCTGGCTTATACCTTCCTGGCTCTTCCAGTGGCAGACCAAGAGCTTGACGGCTGTAAGAAGTCGTGCAGGCTTGATCAGTGCAAAAACATGATACAGTGGCTGATCATTAGCTATGCAAATGCAGTATAAATGAGAGGAAACAGATAAAGAGTAGTAACATTTTGCATCTACTAGAAGCTTCAACTGCAAAGGAAATTGGTGGGTAAAAAACTGTACCAGCTTATGTCTCTAATCAAAGCTTCTCTCTCCTCGAATGATCGACGCCAATGTAATAAGTCATATTCATCCATTTCAATGTTTCGCCTCATCTTGTAAATCTTATATTTCTCGCCCCTTGCAACAGCTTCACTTCTCAGTTTATTATGATGCTGCAAACAGATAGACAGCACTAGAGCTAAGGAAACACACTAAAATGTAATTGGCATCTTCAGAAAGAACATTCAAGTATCATTGAGCATATGAGAAAATGTTTAGCAGGATCACTGAAATATGCTGCAGAGGTTATGCTTTACATATCCATTTATGATCTTGTGTAACTTATTAAACAACATGCCATAAGAAAATTCCAGCTCAAGTTCTTGAAATCCTAACTTTGAACAAAAGAAAAGGAAAAGCATGGCACACCTGAAAAGGACTAGTATCAAACATTTAGAATTTTCGTTTTGTTCAAATCCAGCAATGAATCTAGACCACTAGACCAAGAGGACAATCATGTTTGCACACCCCTCCAATATGAGAGATGAGAATACAGCATCTCACATAAGGTTTTATCCAAGATACAGGAAACATTTACAAAAAACCAATGGTTCCATTGTTGCATTAACTACCTAAATAATCATGGCACCACAGAAAACACAACTTTCATAGAATTAACATCAGGAAACTAGAATATAGCTGACCTCACGCTCAGCTAAGGCAGCCTCCAGATCAAGCTCCTTAACACTTTGTTTCTGCCAAGAAACACACAAATTGTTAATTTGTCAAAAGATAACTTGGTGCAATGTCATCAGAACAGTTCTCACCAAAATAATTTTAGGTGCTAATTTTTTCTTGTAATACACTTTTGTATGTTCGATACTATTTTCTTCATCAAAATCACCATCATCGGTCAATTCAGATATCTTTTTTCCCTTGTACTTGTCAGGATTCATTTCCCAATCATCCACGATCATTTGCTCAGCAACATGAATTTGCCAGAGCTTCATATAAAACAACAAACCCAAAGATAAGTCTGTATTCATCTCACTAACAAACAGGAGGAGAAATAGATAGTAAAATATCCTGAGTTAGTAGGCCAAAAAGAAGGAAAACTATCTACTTAGAACCACACCTTGTCAACATAAGGGTGATTGGACAAAAGAGGTTCCTCTTCTGGTTTTATTTCTGGATCTTTTCTGGGAACAGGAGGCCTTCCACAATCACGCTGCACTAGAAAGATAATCAATTAGAGGCATGTAAGAAAATCATGATAACGAAGGAATAATCTCAGATGTTAGAACTTTTACTTAATTTATTTTAACAAATTATTAAGTGAACACAGATTAACATGAAAAGTTTCTGCAACATATAAATGTTTCGGAAATGATTTTAGTAGAACACTCACTATCTCATCTCTAACATTAATCATACACAAGGAATCCCAATACTCTAATAAAACAAATTAGTCCAAAGTAAATAACTCAGGGTAGAACAGCACTAATAGTAGCGGAACTTGCTCAACCCATGAATAGAGTCAACAACTTTTGGTATCATACCTCTCAAGTAGTTTACAAAAAGTTTGGGAAGATTCCATTAGTAGTACTACAAATGATGAAGTAGAAATCAAGATCCTACTTGTACTAATATCATCAAAACATGTTCATTGAAACCATTATCCAGGAGGTTAACTTGGTTCAGGGCCATATTGTCTTAGTTAACCTTGAATATTTGTTGATAAAACTTTATGAAAATGTGTCAATCCATGTAGCAAAGCTAAGAATGTTTCAGTATAGAAACCGTAAGGGAAATGGTGTCAAATTGCAAGCTGAAGAAGAAAATATACAGACCCTTAATTCGTCAAGATTAGTATCCTCATCACGGTGGAATATTGGCGGAAATTCAAACCTCTTGAAGCTGGAAGAGTAAATGAACTTATCAAAATATATAGGCAACTAGATTAAGAGGAATACATTTAAATCATCATCGTCAAACTGAACAACCCCAATCATACTAACAAGAACAATCGCTAGCCCATCTTTTCATTATTTTTTTCCTGGTTAACTAGAGAAACAGGCATGGCCCACATAGTCCTCTTGTGCAAGGCCATTTAGATTTTGATGCATGAAACCAACAAGAAGCTTTTCACCGAGTATCATAGAATTTACAGAGTGATAAACTGATAACATGCAAGGATCTTACATACATAAGGTGATCTATGTTGGGATCAACAAAACGCATTTCAATAGGAAAACGAAAACGGTAAGGATCTCGCTTTGCCTGCAAAAAAAAAAAAGAAGAGACATTCTGATAGAGCTCATTAACAGTAAGGACTGGACTTTAGACATATATTGATAAAATATATGCTGTATCATGTACTAGAAAGAGAAAATGCTCACCAGAATTTCAACAATTACGTGCATTCCAACTTTTATATGATGGCGGATCCAAAACCAATCATTACCTTTAATAGGGACCCACCTAAAACACATGCACAACTATCAATAGTGTCTAAATTGCTCAAGTATAAGAACTTCCAAATACAGTTTAGCAATTTGGAAACTAAACAACACAATTAAACAAACAGAAGTAGAGAGAAAGCCATAGTTCATCGTAATTACCCATCATATACACCTCCAATGTCGACAAAGGCTCCTTGATACAAGGCAATAGTGGTCACTTTTCCATAACAGATCTGCAACAGAAATTACTCACAGTGTTAACAACTAGGTGTCTATGCTAATTTAAATTTGTATAAGCCAGCCATCCAGCAGTGAGTAGAGTTCCAGAAGATATGCCTCTGGATACAAAGACTAGCAGGCTTTCTAAATGCTAACTTTATAGCCACAATTGCATTGCAACTTGCCCCTAGATGTCAAATATGCAGAACCAAACTAGTTTTGAAATATTCAACGGCTAGGATCAGTCCAACACAGAAGGTTCTTATCATATTAGGACTCAGGTATTCCTATTACCGTATATTCCTTCCTATAACAATCATGGCATCAGAGTACCCTGTACGTGCATCCTCAAACGCAACCTATTAACAGCTTAAAGTTTCAAATTTGAAGATAACTTGAACCCTCTCCATTAGAAAAACGGTTGATGAATTACCTGTCCGGGGTAATAAAATGGAAGCTCATACTGCAAATAGCAAAAACAGACCATGATAAGCATCTTTCAGTCAATACGATTAACAAAATAAATGAACAAAAACTTCAATTTTAATTTACCATGCCTTCTTTGTAGTCTTTGCCCCTTTTCCTTCTACCCGGATAATAATCTTGGTCATGCTGCATTAACACCAAAATTTTCCAGATTAGTCTCCTAAAATATTGTCAATCTTATTCCAGCCTATCATTCCAACAAAGATATTCCTACCACAACTTAGAAACTAAAAGGAACTGTTTGTCATTTCCATCAATCTCCAAGATTTTAAAACACAGACACACATACACAAAAAAACATAGGCACCAAACTGTACACTAATTCAAGCCAAGACCTCAATTCCATTGCCAACTATTAAAAAATATGGCCAAAGAACTCCATATAAAGCCAAATTGAAAACTTCCCTTCTACTTATTTTTGCCAAAGATCATATATTAAGTGACAATTACTCAACAGAAGACAGCCAGATTTAACCCTCTGAATTTCAAATCCGTAAAAGGAGCATGAAACATCAAACCTTTTCTGTATATGTTTCCTTTGGAAGCCTTGAAATTCTAATTCAAAATTGGAACTTTATCCTTTGTCTGACACAATATTATAATTCTAATAACCCATTCAAAAGAATTAGATTATAGTTATTGTTACCATTCCAAACAACTCAAGTTTCATTAAAATGACCTCAAATTGCAATTCCAACTCCAAAAGAAACTTCAAAAATGAGAAAATGAAAATGGTTAGTTTGGTTCATTTCAATACCTTATAAGACTCCTCTTCCAATCTATCCTTGTTGAAATCAACCCATTCAGTGTATTGCTTCAAAAACACCTTATATCTATCCAAACACAAATCGTCAATCTCTGAAACTGCTTTACTCTCCAAATCCTCCAAGCTCACTCTCATAGACTGCATTTTATGTGATTCCCTGATAAACTCCAGCTCCTCTCTGTTCACCTCCCATCCTATGGGAGGCCAATCCCTCGGCGCCACGTGTCTCACTGCCAATGGTGCAGCCCAAACCGTCTTCAACGGCTCCGGAATCTCACCCTTAATCTCAAATTGCTTCATGTACCACTCCTCCTCTGTGAGACCCATTTCTTTGATCTTCTTCGCTCTGTGCTTCGGGGACAGCATTTTGAATGCTTCGATTGCTTCTGGTGACTGAAGAGGAACTTCCTCGCCTTCATCGAGAGATTTTCTGGCGAAATCGGCCTCTGGAGTGAGGATTTCTTCCCATGGAGCCCAATCACGATCGACCCAGTTCTTGCGTCGAGCTTCGTCTTCGGTTTCTTTATCTTTCCGGCCGAATGTTTGGATGAAATCGTCGTCGACCGGAAACTCGTCAGAGCTGAAGCATTTGGTGGTGGTGGTGGAGCACAAGGAGGGCTGAATTACGGTTTTGGTGAAGAAACGAAGACACTGTAAGTGGTGGCTTAGGTGTTGGTGATCAGGGTTTAAGGGTTTAGGAAAGGAGAAGAAAGCAGGGCTTTGGAGGTTTATCATTTTGGCATGAATGATGAAAGAGTGAGTGCTGCTGTAGCATACTTAGCATGGCTGTTGTTTTCTCGAACGGATAATGTTTGGTTTTTTGAAAATTTTTATATTTAATGTCTATTAAATAACCTTGTTTGTTTTTATTTTTATTTCTAATTTTTGTTTTTATTTTAAAATTTAATTAAAAAACTGTTTTTGTTTTTTTTCAAAAATTATAAAAACTATATAGATTTTGTTTTCTGCTTCTATTTTTTCATATTCAGATTTACGATCAACAAAATATATATTATTTAATTATTTAATATATTAATTTTAATAAAAATTATACATAATTTAATATAATATTATATTTAATTAATTAAAATTAATTATTAATAAGAACGATAAATAATTTATTTTTACTTAATAATTTTATTAAACTTTGTAATTAAATTAAAAAAATTGATTTTAGAATTAACATATATTAAAAATAAATATTAATTTTAAATAAAATTATTTTTATATTATTTATTTTAATAAAATGAAATAATTTTATTAGTAATTTGTTAATAAATGTTATATAAGAGATTTAAAAATATTTAATTAAAAATTATCTTTAAGTTTTAGAAATATAACTACATTTACATTAATAATTAAATAGGTTTTTATTTTTATTTGAAAGAAAACAGAAAACAAAAAGTAAAAAATGCAACAGAAAAATAGAAGTAGAATCAAACGACTCTTATAAATCATTTAAAGAATCAAAATTTAAAAAATGATAAATTTGACATGAATGTTTATTTTAGAAAACAAAATTCCAATCTTTTACCATATAAGAGTTTGATTAGTTTTCAATATGAACTCTAAGATTAATAATTGATAATAACCAACTTCATGTTAATTGTGTTGCTAAGTAAGATAGTAATAACCACTTCTCATGGTTGCACTTGAAAGATTAAACAAATAGAAGACAAACAAGTCCTATAAACCCAAAAGCAGCAAAATAAGCGGTGCAGCACTTGTTTGCTTCAACTATTCTGCTGAATTTTGCTTGCTAAGTGTAAAACTTCAAGTCCATGGCTTGCAAAATTACGGCCCTTAACCTACCAATTGGAGCCATAAACTCTTTTGAAGGATGTGGATCTGGTTAGATTATTTGATGAGAAGGATAGTATTCTGCCTTCTGTGAGACCCATGAAAATGCTTGTGTCCTCAGGAACAACTAATCCATGTTCTTATACAAGTACCTATTCTACAGTTACTGCAAATCAGAAATCTAATGTTGCTCCTTTACTTCTTACACGATTATAAAACCACTACATCTAGTTAAGCGTATTTCACCGATAGAAATGCAAATAAAGTGAGAGAAGGTCTTATGTTGCAACTGTGATGAAACATTTTTGCAATCTCATAGGTGTCGGAATCGTCAATTTATGCTATTAGTAACTGATCCTGATGAAGGGGAGGACTCACCTCCAGACAAGATTGATGAACAACTAGTTTCTTCTGCCATTGAAGATTCCTCCACAACTCCTCATCTTTCATTCCATGCTTATCAAGGATCAATAGGAGTTTCTACAATACGTTTTAATGGCTTTATTGATGGCACTAATGTTCAAATGCTTCTTGATAGAGGTAGTTTAGACAACTTCATCACTTCAAGGATTGCTCAGCATTTAAAGGTAACCATTGAATCTGTACCAATTTTCAGAGTGTTGTTGGGAAATAAGAATTATTTATAAACTCAAGGCATTGCTCGAGCTTTACATCTAATGATACAGGGTCAATTGTTCATCTTCTCAGCTTATGTGTTGTAAGTGGTTGGCTTCGACGTAATTCTTGGTGCTTCATGGTTGGCTACTCTTAGACCCTACGTTGCTGATTATAATGCTTCTGTTATCAAATTTTACCATAATGATAAATTCGTCTCATTATGAGGAACCAAGTTCACTCTACCTTACTGTTGCTCAATTTCATCAATTCAAAAGGCTTCAATCAACTGATGCAATTAAAGAGTTATTTACTCTTAATGGCAAGTTTGTTGGAAACTGAACCTAACAGGCTCATTAAATTACCATCAGATCTACCAGAGGAATTAACGACAATTTTGCAAAACTTCAAGCTAGTCTTCTTTGTACCTCATGGGTTGCTCCCTTCTCGATCCTGTGACCTCGCCATGGTTTGAGAGCCCGAGACTGTACTAGTTAATGTATGACTGTATAGATATCCTTATAGCCAGAAACTCAAATTGAGAAAATGGTTATGGATATGTTGGATAAGGGTTTAATACAAACTAGTACCAGTCCTTTTTCTACTCCAGTGTTACTGGTTAAAAAGAAAGATGACACATGACGATTTTGTATTGATTATGGAGCACTCAATGCGGTTACTATTAAGGATTCTTTTAATGCGGTTACTATTAAGAATTCTTTTTTTATTCCAACTATAGATGAATTGTTAGATGAGTTGCATGGCTCAACTGTGTATTCAAAGTTTGATCTACGATCTGGTTATCATCAAGTGCTACTTCAGATAGAAGATCGGGAAAAAACAACATTTAGAACACACCATGGCCATTACAAGTGGTTAGGAATGCCTTTTGACTCACTAATGCCCCTGCAACTTTTCAAACTCTAATGATTGACATTTTTAGGCCATTTCTTCGACGGTTTGTTCTCATTTTCTTTGATAACATACTTATTTATAGCCCTTCTTAATGCACTCGTCTTGGGGATCTTATTGTGGTGTTGGAACAACTGTTACATTATCAATTATATGCTAAACTTTCAAATTGCTCTTTTGGTTAATCCTGAATCGATTATCTTGGACATATTGTTTCTGCTCAATGAGTGGAGATGGATACCAACAAGGTCAAGGTAGTAGTTGATTAGCCTACTTCGCAAACTGTTACAAAGTTACATGGTTTCGTTGGTTTGACGGGATATTATCAATGTTTTATACATCAACATGCTTCTATTGCCCTGCCACTTACATAACTCCTTCAAAAAGATAATTTTTCATGGTTCTCTGAGGCAAAGTCTGCATTTCAGCAACTTAAGCATGCCTTATCTGTTCAGTTTTAATCCCTTTAAAATAGGATCCATTCATATCAAATCATCAAGAATCAAATGAAAACAGAAGCATACCTGAATCCATTGTGAAATCTGCACTAGAGTCTTACAATTTTGTCTTCCAAATTAGAGGGTAGCCTTTTTTCTAGAGTTTTTCTTAACTCTATGTTTTCTCTCTGATGATGGGATATCAAAAAAGAATTAAGCGTACATTTAATTTAGAGACTCTAACCAGTTATATTGGGGTAAAAGCCTAATCTAATTTCTCTAATTTTTAGTTTGGCCCATCATAAAACTAGAAATTATAAACCCAGTCTTTACATATATAAAGCCCACAGTTAAAATAAATTTATGAAGCCCAAAATACCATAAACATATTATACCACTTTAATTAATTAGGCTAAACTTTATATGATAGCCTTTATATACAATTATACACATATAAGCCCACATGTTTGATTAAAAAATCCTTACAATCTCCCACTTGGGCTATATGTGTTACCTTAAAATTGTGTATTAACCTTGTGAGTACTCAGAATTTTGCTATCATTACTATATACATCCCTACACAGTCCGGTCCATCAATCATACCAAATTAGGATCAAAGCGTCTTTTGCTACAATTAACATAACTAGAACCATCAATGGTCAAGCATGCTGATATAACCAAATGACATGAATCAAATATGGATGTGTAGCATGAAAATTATAAGCAGCGTGATCTTAGTATGCTTATTTCCAACTGGTCCAACCTTATACTCTAGTGAGATCAATTTTAAATAAGTTCAGAGACAAATAAACTAAATATCTTAAAGCTGAAAATAACCTCGAGCATCTTAACCAAAAAAAGTTGTATCCAAAATGATAGTGGAAAAATGTCTAATCTAAAAAGCAACTACAATACAAACTCCCATTGAAACTATATATCCTGAAAAAATGCAACACCCATATAAGCAGTGTGCTCATGAAAGGCCTTGGGTGACACTCCTTTAGTAAGTGGATCTGCAATCATGGAGTTTGATCCAATGTGTTGTATAAACAACTGTCCATTCTGAACTCTCTCTTTAACAATTAGGAACTTGATGTCGATGTGCTTCAACTTTGTTGAGCTCCTATTGTTATTGGAATATAGCACTGTAGAGTTATTGTCACAAAAATAACTTAGGTGGTCTTTTAATAGAGTCCATAATGTGCAGGCCCGTGAAAAAGTTTCGCAGCCATATCCCATGGTTGAATGCCTCATAACACGTTATAAACTCCGCTGCCATGTTGGAAGAAGCTATAAGTGTTTGCTTAGCACTCTTTTAGGAAATAGCTCCTCTAGCAAGCAGGTTGATATTGCCTAAAGTGGATCTCCTAATATCTTAGCATCCAGAAAAATTGGAATCAGAATAACTAATGATCTCCAGTTTATCCGATTTTTTATATGTGAGCATATAATCTTTTGTTCTCTGCAAGTACCGTATGACCTGTTTGTTTGCTTTCCAGTGATCCAATCTCGGGTTACTTAAATATCTCCCTAGCATTCCAACAATGTACGTAATATCCTATACAATCTTGAGCATACATTAGACTTCCTATAGCCGAAGCATAAGGAATCTTTTGCATTTTCTTAGCTTCAAAGTCATTCTTGGGGCATTGACTTAAACTGAACTTATCTTCTTTAGACACAGAGGTATCACCTAGTTTACAATCCTGCATGCCAAACCTTTTAAGTACCCTTTCGATATATCTCTTTTCTGATAATCCAAGAATACCTCGAAAGCATTCCCGATGTATTTGAATCCCTAAAACAAAAGAGGTGTCACCAAAATCTTTCATTTCAAATTTTCTTTGACAGAAATCTCTTGATTTCTTGCAATAAGCCTATATCATTAGTGGTAAGCAATATGTCATCGACGTATAAAACTAGAAAAATGTACTTACTTCCACTAAACTTATGGTATGTACAACCATTAACCAAGTTCATTTCAAAACGAACAAGATGACAACTTGGTAAAATTTGTAATGCCATTGACGAGATGCCTGCTTGAGTCCATAGATGAATTTCTTTAGATTGCAAACCATTTGCTTTGCATCTCTTGACATAAAGTTTTCTGGCCCAACTATATAAATTGTCTCATCAATGTCACCATTGAGAAACTTGGTCTTAATGACCATCTGATGTAACTCAAGATCAAAATGTGTCATTAATGCCATTATTATCCTGAAAGACTCTTTCGAAGAAACCAAAGAGAAAGTCTCTTTATAATCAATGCCTTCTTTCTGTGTAAAGCCCTTTGTGACAAGACAAGCCTTGTACCTTTCTACATTACCTTTCGAATCCTTCTTGGTCTTAAATATCCTTTTGTAACCAATAGTTTTCGCACCTTTAGGCAATCGTCTAAGGTCCCAAACATCATTGTCATTTATGGACTTTATCTTTTCGTTCATGGAATTAATCCACTTTTGAGAGTTAGAACATTCTATGGCTTGACAGAAGTTGATTGGATCATCTTCCGCCATACCAATGTCAACTTCATGTTCTTGAAGAAATACAACATAATCATCTGGAATTGCATTTCTCCTCTCTCTAATGGATCTCCTTAATCGCATAGGTTGTTAAGGTTGTAGAGTTTGTTCTTCTGGAACAAGTTATTGAACTTGGGGAGGAGTGTCCATGACATTGTCTTGATCCAGAATTGCTTCTTGAATAATGTTAGGAATGGAAACCTGACGCTGATCATTGTCAATGGCAATTAGAGGAATTTCAACATTTTCCTCTTCAAAAACAAAGTCCTTAATCCTTTCTCCCCTGTAAACTTAACATCCTAAAAAAATCGGGTATTTCCCATCTTAAAAATTGCCTTAGTAGTGGGATCATAAAACTTATAACCCTTGGATCTTTCAAAATATCCAATAAAGTAACAACTGATAGTCTTTTAGTCCAGTTTCTTTTCATTTGTCCTATAAGGCCTTACCTTACCTGGACATCTCCAAATGTGCAAGTGCTTTAAAATAGGCTTCTTACCCGTCCAAAGTTCATAAGGGGTCTTATCAGTTGTGTTAGTTGGAACTCTATTGAGTCTATATGTTGTGGTCTTTAGTGCTTCTCCCTAGAGTGATTTTGGCAAGGTAGAATGACTAATCATACTTCTCACTATATCCTTGAACGTTCTGTTTCGTCTTTCAACAACAACATTCATGCTAGGCGAACCTGGCATAGTGTGCTGTGGGATGATACCGCATTCCTCTAGGAATTTAGCAAACGATCCTAGACGTTATTCACCTGATCCGTCATATCTATTGTAGTACTCACCACCACGATCAGATCTGACACTTTTAATCATTTTGTTGAGTTGGTTCTCAACTTCAGACTTGAAGTTTTTGAACACGTCCAAAGATTGTGATTTGTCATGGATGAGATAAAGGTAGCCATATCATGAGAATTCATCTATGAACATTATAAAATACAGTTGACCATTCCAATACGCCGTAGGGAATGACCAACAAATATCCATATGGATAAGTTATAAGACGTCTGAAGCCCTATTGGCACCCAATCTCCTGACATTTGTTTGTTTCCCCTTAATGCAATTAACACTAGTATTGGGCATAAGTTTCTTAATTCTCTTTTCAGAGATGTGACCTAATCTCTTGTGCCACAACGAGACAGAATTCTCTCCGGTTAACTTGCTCTTTAAACTTCGTGTACCCACATGTAAGACTTCATTAAATGAAGCGTTACTATCAAGCATATATAGATTATCATAACCTGATAAAGAAACCAGCACCAACCAAATTTGAATTTTGAAAGAGACTAAATATTCCATTTCCAAATGAACAACCATAACCAGATTTGTCTAAAGCAGAAATAGAAACCAAATTCTGTCTAAAAGATGTTACAACAAAAGTCTCAACTAAATCCAAATAAAATCCAGTTCTTGACAATAATCTAAAAGTCCTTATTGCTTTGACTTCTACCATATTGTCGTCTCCAACATATATGTATCTTTCACTATCACTTAGTTTTCGGTAACTCAGGCAACCTTGCATAGACACACTGATGTGAGTTGTGGCACCAGAATCTAACCACCATATGTGTCTAGGTATCGAAGTCAAATTAAACTCAGAATAGACCAAAATAAGAAGCATACCTTTCTTTGCACGTCATGTGTGATAATTGGCACACTACTTCTTTACATGACCTTCAGTCCCACATAAGAAAGAACCTTTTGAATTTTCTTCCTTATGTTGTTTCTTTTGTGTTGTCGGAACTGCAACTTCCTTAGTTTTCTTTTTTTTGTTCCTTTTGTCCTTAAATGATGTGGCTAAGTGAGAACTTTTTGTCTTATCATGCTTTAACCTTTCCTCTTCTTGGACACAATGTGAGATAAGCTCATTAAGAAACCATGTCTCCTTTTGACAGCTATAGCTCACTTTGAATTGACTGTACTGTTTCGGAAGAGAAATCAAAACCAGATGCATTAATAAGTCTTTGGATAATTCCAACTTAAGTGCTTTCAATTTTGAAGCAATATGAGACATTTCCATAATGTACCATCTTATGTTTCCTTTTCCTATATACCTCATTGAGATAAGCTTTGCCAAAAGTGTACTTGTTTAAGCTTTTTCATTTTTGGCAAATCTTTGCTCAAGATCCTCAAGGAAACCCTTAGCCGTAATAATCTGATCAGATATAGTACTCCGAAGAGCTTCTAGAATGGCACGTTTCATGACCATCAAGCTCATATGATTCGATCTTTCCCACTTTTCCATCTCCCTCTTTTGATCAGAGATACTCTGACTAGTAAATGAATCAGGTTGATCGACTCATAAAGCAAGATCTAAGTCCATGACTCCGAGAACAATTAAAACGTTCTTACTCCATGACTTAAAATTGGTGCCATTAATCATAGGAATTGAATTAATACTGGCAGAGATATTTATAGCAGAACCAGGAACTGAACAGAGAACAAAACAAACAAAATCTAATTACTCACATAACAACACTATAATATGCCAAA
>JAOTIZ010000034.1:21029-40095 GCA_027123425.1 Erythroxylum panamense
AATCGATATATATATAAGTGAGGCAATATGGACAAGAAAGATAGGAAAGTTATGATGATAATCATGAGATGTTTTTGCATAAATTGAAGTTGAGGGTTGATGATTTCCAATTGGTAATTGAATCGATAAGAATGTGTTACTTTAGTTAAAGAAGTGAATTTGGGACAAGTTCAAGATTTCACAAGGATAAGATTTATGTCTAACGTCTAGGGAAATTCTGGAATAATTGAGTTAGAGTTGGCCAAAGTTGTCTTCCTTGAAGTTGTAGATGATCTTCTTATCTTTTCAAGGCTAAAAAGATTGTAATTTTTGGAATCGGAATCAAGAGATATGATTGTGACAAGTTAGGGTGTTGTATATGGTGTGTATGTGATAGCTAAGGTAATTGATGAGAATTTGTGGTTTTGATGGACCACATGGATCAAGAATTGAGAGTTCGATGAAATAAGTTTTATGTTTGAGTTGTTATGAATTGAATTTGAGCTAGGAGAGTTAAATTTTGCAAGATTATAAGTGTTTAAGATGTTAGGTTTGATGTAGGAAGCATATTGGAAGGTTTGGAGGGGTTTTGGAAGCCGCATGTCCGTTAAACGGACATGGGAGTCCATTTAACGGACCTTCTCTAGTCAAAAAGGACCCCTTGCTTCACCCATGTCTGTTAAACGGACATGGAAGTCCGTTTAACGGACCTTCTCCGGTGAAATGGTGCAGCTTACCTGATACATGTCCGTTAAAAGGACATGGATGTCCGTTTAACGGACATTCACGAGAAAGATGGTGAATTTTGACTCTGTTAGAGGCAGAATCAGACTTTGTGGTCTTCTTAAAAGTTGTAGGTCTAGAAGTTTTATTTCTAATGGTCTAAAATCGAAAGCAATCCGATAATATCGATGAAAGTTATGGCAATCGTGCCAAGAGAGGTACAAATAAAATTAGGGTTTGAGCATGTTGAATTCTTTTGATCATAACTCCCTGATCCGACCTCCAATTAAAGTAATTCTTGAAGCAATGGATTCCTAAGCATGTATGTATCCCGACATAAAAATGTGTATCATTTGGAGTTGATTTGAGAGAGTGTGAATTAGAACAAGTGAGAGGTCGGTTAGGAGGGCTTGTTTAGGGTTTGAACACATTATGGTATTTTGATGATATCTTGAGTTGTAGAACTCCGATTGAGGTGATTTTTGCTTCAAAATAAACAAGAGACATAGAGCTATGATTTATATGAAGAAGTCAATTTGAAATTATGATTTGAAGTTTTCCAATTTCTGTTCGCAAGCAGTAAAAATTGAGTTCAAGCATGGTTACTATTTTGTGTGGCACACCAAGGAACAATTTGTAAGTAAATTTTTGGGATGTTATGAGAATAAAGATGAATTGATAATGTCTATTATGGGTGCAAAAAAAAATTGATGGCTATTGGGGTTCAACGCAATAACCCTTCAAGATGATGTGCACGCTCAAGTTAATTATGATGGTTTTCGCAATAGTTGGGTTCCGAAAACGGGATCCAACATTTAGTTGTTGCTGGAATAAATATGGAAAGTTCAATAATACCTTAGTTTCAAATGCTATAGAAATTGGGGCAATTCTCCACATAGGCTATATTGATAGATTCAATTGAACAACAGTTTAGGCCTTCTCAATTCGACTGTTCGTAGGCATAGTTATTTAAATTGACTCAAACTGAGTTGGTTGCTTCTTATTATTAGAAATTCATAGTTTTGTCTAATCGAGTTATTAGGTTAACAGAAGATGCTCTTCTAAACTGTTTTGTTAGTGGACTAAAGCCCCATATCTGATGAGATGTTGTGGCACAATCTCCATCAACTCTTTTAAAGGTCGTGGATTTGGCTAGATTATCTGATGAGAAGGATAGTATTCCGTCTTACTTGGTGAGACCCAAGACAATATCTGTGTCATTAAGAACAACTAATCCATGTTCTTATACTAGTACTTATTCTATAGTTACTGTAAATTAGAAATCTAATGTTGCTCCTTTACTTTCTACACTAACTATAAAACCATTGCATCCAATTAAGCGTATTTCACTGATAGAAATGCAAATAAGGCAAGAGAAGGGCTTATGTTACAATTGTGATGAAATTTTTTTGCCATCTCATAGGTGTCTAAATCGTCTATTTTTGCTATTAGTAACTGATCCTGATTAAGGGGAGGACTTACCTCTAGACAAGAATGATGAACAACTAGGTTCTTCTACCATTGAAGATTCTTCCACAACTCGTCATCTTTCATTCCATGCTTATCAAGGATCAATGGGAGTTGCTACAATATGCTTTACTTGCTTTATTGATGGCACTAATGTTCAAGTACTTCTTGACATAGTTTAGATAACTTCATCACTCGACATTTACAACTAGTTTTTAGAGTCTTAGTGGGAAATGGGAATTATTTAGAAAGTCAAGGTATTGTTTGAACTTTACATGTAACACACCACTACCATAGAGCATATACCCAGCATACTAGAGTATATTCGAGCATATACCCTATGGGAATGACACTTTAGAGCAATCACATTAACTTATTTATGGCATCACACATATCACAAGATCTTAAAAAGATCAAGCATTCTCATTTCATTCACAAACAAAACATTCATTATGTCATTACAATTTATAACTCATGTATAAACATTACATTTCATAATCCATATATTTACATTTCAAAAACATTTGAGAGTTTACTGCTCTATATACAAAATGTCCAACATGAGATGGGTTGTTAAACCAAAATATCCTAGCTAGACTCTTCAGTGTCAATTGACCAAACCTTTGAGCCATTCTTATTTCCCAAATTGACAGCATTAGACTTCTATTAGTTTACCTTAAAAGCTAGGTCTCCCTTGCACTTGAAAATCAATGTTGCAATTTTGATCAGTTTGCTAACTCAGTGAGTGAACCATCATTGTGTGCTCACTCAAGTCAAAACACAAATATCACAAGTAAATGTCCAAATTCAACGAGTACATCATATCGTTCCATTATATATACCATATCACCATTCATCACGTTTCAATAAGTACAACATGTACATAAATATTGCATATCGCATATTAAAACAATTTAATAATTCATTGAAATCTTTCGCATTATACATGTAAAGTTATATATGCAAATGCACATGCGGCTCCACTTTCATTTTTACTTTGTTGTGACCGCTGAGCACCTATTTATTATCTCAAATTAGTTGTGGATACTGGCGCATTTCATATACTGTCCTGTATCTATTGTGGATCCCGGGCATCATTAATAACCGAGCCTGTGGCTTTTTGTGCATATTCCTGAGCTTAAAGCTCTTTTTCACGTTGGTCACTCCAGTCACAACTCCTTTATCTGATCATGTATTTTAATTTGATGGAATGCTTCAATTCACACATTATGTTATCAATACCTTTTATTCAATGTGCTCAATCATTTATCATATTCTTCAGATCTGAGTGTAGCATTCAACATTCAGTTCAGAACACATTTTCCTATTCACATACAATCACCAAGCACTTCTAATACATTCCTGAATATCAAACTCCTCGGACCTTTAATGTCTGGAAATACCACAATTATTTAAGTAACGATTTAGTAACTGAAATTTAAACAAAAACAAATCAATCGTAGTGAGAAACATCTAGGTTAACTCATAGTACACTCTAAATAAGTTATTACCTTGAAGATTTGGCAATGTTTAGATCCTGACAAGCTACTTGTGCTTCTTTAATCATACAATACACATATATAGTTCACACATTACTAAGTTGATCAATCATATGATACTCAATCATCCACATGTTTATATGTCATGATCAATGCATGCTCAATTGACTTTCTGGGTTTACATCCTTATTTACACGTTTTGATCATTATACATCATATCTTGTGCATAACTTATTGGCAGTTAGATTTATGCCTTAAGTAAATTTGGTTATTCTAGATTCATCAATCATTCATTTACCAATCCTTTTCTAGCCATATATATTCATAAAATTCACCAATTCTCATTCATTCATACCTAATTCACATTTCTCACATCCTTTGGATCACATTTGCATTGCTAAGAACACCTTCATACCTTTAACAACTCATAAATTCCATATTTAGGTATATTGATATCAAGACAATCCATTCCTTAAATTATCACATCAATTAACAACTTAGACTTATCAAACCCTTAACCAATTGATCAGCTCCCACGATTGTGGGATGGGTCAATAGAAAGTTCACTATCCATTTCCTTCAAATTTTTTTCTAGATTCTAACACCATCATAATAGTCCATTGTTTATACCTCAGTTATGCCTTAATTATACTTCATTTTCCTCATCAACTTCATCTCCAATTCCAATTTAAATCATTCAACTAATAGCTTATAAACTAGTCTTTCATGCATTAAAAATCAAAACATAAACTATTATTCACTATCATACATGTAGTCCTAGTTCTTTCCCATTTTAAGAGCACTATACTAAAGATTTTCTTTAGCATAAATTCACCTTCATTATACTTTAAATTCCAACCTAAAATCACCCATTGAACAACCTTTAACCTACGGTTTCATACATCAAAACAAAACCAATTCATCCATAAAATTCCAGCACGACTCATCATCAACCCTACATGAATCCTACCTCAATTTAATCATTATGAATGTTTTGCTAACATACATCATAATAGATCAATAAATCGCTTACTTGTTTAGCTCAAAGCCTATTTAATGATCAAGCTAACCTAGCCTTCCAAGCATACAAACACAACTCCAAGAACAAGGTGAAAACATAAAGGGATTTCAGCAACAAGATGAAGAAACAAAATTTTGGAGTGACAAGGTGCAGAATTTTAGCAAAATATCAAGGTTATGAGGGTTATGGGTGTAAGTCGATGGTAAGAAGAAAGAAGAAGGGACCATGTAACTAGAAACAAGAAAAAAAATGGTATTTCGAGTATGGAAATCGTGGGTGTGGGTGTGTGGCAAGGGTTTGGACAATTGTCCAAATACTTGTCGAGTAAAGAGGCGTGTTACATGTCTTCTACTCGAACCGCCAATTGTCACTTAATATTTTGTACCTTTGTTTTATAGTTTCCTAGGCCAGTTGCCTCCCAATTACCTAAGCCATTGTCATTCAGTTACCTATGCCATTTGTGACTTAATTACCAATGCCATTTGTCACTCATTCTCCATTACCACATGTCACTATTTCATAGGCCTAGTCAACCTAAATTTTCTTGTATTAATTTGTCTTGTCATTTAACATTTTTCCTAGTCTAGGTGCACATATCACATCATCAATCTCCCACTTGTAACAATAAATTCCAATTTACTAATTATAGTCCATCAAACTAAAATTCAAGACACGTTCAATATACAATCACGCAATCACTTCATAATTATTTAAAATATTTCATACCCCAGAAAGTCAATTGAGTGCATATACTATCTTTGCAATATTTCTAAATTATGATTCATGTGTGTATGCGAATATTATGTATGTAAATGACATGCACCTCAAGAATTCTCAAATGATATTACTCATTTGATTTAATCTAACCATTAGGCCTATAAGTATAGGAACAGGCTATTACATTACATCTGATGATACAAGGTCATTTATTGGTCTTCTCAACTTATGCGTTGCAAGTGGCTGGCTCTAACGTAATTCTTGGTGCTTCATGGTTGAATGCTCTTAGACCCACGTTGCTAATTATAGTGCTTCTATTATGAAATTTTACCATAATGATAAATTTGTCTCATTACTAGGAACCAAGTCCACTATACCTATTGTTGCTCAATTTCATCAATTCAAAAAGCTTCAATCAACTGAAGCAATTAAAAGTTATTTACTTTTTCTACAAGGTTGTTGGAAACTGAACCTAAATGGCTCGTTACATTACCATCAGATCTTCCAGAGGAATTAGTAGCAATTTTACAAATGTTCAAGCTAGTCTTCTCTGTACCTTATGGGTTACCCCCTCTCAATCCCATGGCCACACCATTGTTTTGGAGCCTGGGACTGTACCAGTTAAGGTACGATTGTATAGATATCCTTATAGCTAGAAACTAAAATTGAGAAAATGGTTATGGATATGTTGGATGAGGATTTAATACAACCTAGTACTAGTCCTTTTTCTACTCTAATGTTACTGGTTAAAAAGAAAGATGGCATGTGGTAATTTTGTATTGATTATAGAGCACTCAATGTGGTTACTGTTAAGGATGAATTTTCTATTCCTATTGTAGATGAATTGTTAGATGAGTTGAATGGTTAAACTATGTATTCAAAGTTTGACCTATGATTTGGTTATCATTAAGTGCTATTTCAAACAGAAGATCAGGAGAGAAAGCCACATGTAGAACACACTATAGCCATTGTGAGTAGTTAGTAATGCCTTTTGGCCTCACAATGCCCCTACAACTTTTCAGGCTCTAATGATTGACATTTTTAGGCCATTTTTTGACGGTTTGTCCTCAATTTCGTTAATGACATACTTGTTTATAACCCTTCTTGGAGCATTAATCTTGAGCATCTTACTGTGTTGTTAGAACAACTGTTACATCATCATTTATATGCTAAGCTTTCAAAATGCTCTTTTGGTCAATCCCGTATCGCGGAGATATTGTTTATGCTCAAGGAGTGAATATGGACCCCAATAAGGTCAAGGCAGTAGTCAATTGGCCTACTTTGCAAACTGTTATATAATTACGTGGTTTCCTTTGTTTAACGAGATATTATTGGCATTTTATACATCAATATGCTTCCATTGCCCTGCTACTTACATAGCTTCTTCAAAAAGATAAATTTTTATGATCCTTTGAGGCACAGTTTACATTTCAGCAGCTTAAGCATGCCTTGTCATCAGCTCCAGTTCTTGCTCTACCTGATTTTTCCCAACCATTCATTATTGAGACCGATGCTTCTAGCCAAGGAGTGGGTGCAGTTTTCAGTCAGAATGGGCATCCAGTTTCTTATTTTTTGAAGAAGCTTTCCCCACGAATGAGTGCTCAATCTGCCTATGTGCAAAAGATTTATGCAATAACAAAGGTAATTGTGAAATTTTGACCTTATTTATACAATCATTATTTTATAATTCATACAGATCAAAAACACCTCAAACATCTCTCTGATCAAGTTGTACAGACACCAGAACAATAGGAGTGGCTTCCTAAATTAATAGGTTATCGCTATTCTATTGAGTATGAACCAAGCACACAAAATTGAGCTGCTGATGCTTTATCTTGTTGTTGTTTATTTGCATACTCTATATCACATGCTTCTATTATTGATGATACATTTTTGGAGCTTTGAAGTTCTACTGAGTTATAGGAACTTATGCAAAAATTCTAAGGTGACCCTACTACCATGCCTCACTATGTTGTATATAATAGGTTGTTGTATTGGAGGAATCGAGTAGTAATTCCTCATCACGCTCGAGCCATTATTACAAGAATATTATAGGAGTTTTGTTATTTTGAAGTTGATGGACAATCGGGTTATTTACAAACTCTAGTGCAGATTTCTAGTCTGTTCTTTTGGAAGAGCATACGAGAAGATGTTTGTACCTTTGTGCAACAATGCGAAGTTTGTCAACAAGTGAAAATGTCTCAGTTACATCCTGCTGGTCTGTTGAGCCCTGTACATGCCCCTAACTAGATTTAAGAATACATGGCAATGAATATTATAACCAATCTTCCAATATTTTGAGGCCTCTTAGTGATCATGGTGCTTATTGATCAACTTTCAAAATATTATCATTTGGCTCCCTTATGAGGCAACTATACCAGTTCACAAGTTGCAGAAACCTTTGTTTATATAGTGGTCAAGCTTCACGACATTCCTCGATCGATTGTCTCAGATCATGATAGAGCTTTCACTAGTGCATTTTGGTAGCACTTGTTTTGCTTAGAAGGAACTACTTTGGCTATGAGCTCTTTCTACCACCCATGGTCCGATGGTTAGTCGAAGGCTCTTAACAAGTTCATTGAGATGTACTTAAGATGCTTTATGCTTGAACAACCTTGTCTCTGGGTCCAGTATTCACCGTGGGCTGAGTTTTGGTATAATCCCTCATTTCATACTTCAATTGGCATGACATCATTTAAGGTTGTATATGGCAGAGATCCTCTGACTATTATACAAGTTGCACCTTCCGATAATGCTCCTTTTGATTTGTTACAATATTTACAAGATCATGATGCTCTCCTAGATCGTCTCAAGACCAACTTACTTTGTGCTCAAGAGCGAATGAAGCGATTTGCTAACCTACAGCATACTAAGGCTTCTTTTATTATTGGAGATTAGGTCTTCATTAAGCTCCAGCCTTATCAACAATACTCAGTGCAGCTTTAAAAGTCACGAAAGCTTGGTTTGCGTTATTTTGGTCCCTTTTAGGTGTTAGCTTGAATTGGATATGTTGCTTAAAACTTGTCCTTACCTTTTGAATCCAAAATTCATTCTACCTTTCATATTTCCCTCTTAAAAAATTGTGTTGGAGATCCTACACAACAATATATTCCACTGCCCCTTCTTACTTCTAACACTAGACCTATTTATCAACCTTGTGCTATTCAAAACATTCGAAAGACTATCGACTCTGATGGGTTTCAACCTGAAGTTTTAGTTGCATGGGATGGTCCTACCCACCCAACTTGGATACCTTTGTCTTCTTTTGAATCTTATCCTCATTTTGACCTTGAGGACAAGGTCATTCTCGAAGAGGGGGGTTTATGTTATATCACAGGGTCACATGGATGGTTATAATATTTAGGATATGAGGCATATGGTGAGAAAGATAAGTGTCCTACGAAAGAGTAACTGTATAAGGAGTTTTGTCATGATAGTTACATACATGAGGATTAATAGCATGAGAGAGAGGTGTGGAAAATGTTATAAATGATCTCTTTGTATTTTTTCCCTCCTATATTTGTCTTCTTCTTCTATACTGGGTGATTCTCTTTTTCTTAACATGTTTTCCCTTGTGTTGTATCAGGGACTAACTTTTAATATAATTATATATCAGAATTTCCTCCATTTCTAGTCTTTGTATTCTCTTGCTAGGTTGAACATTACATGTGTGTGTCTATTATTGGTGGATAAAAGTTATTAGAGATACTGTAGATTCTCGTTAGTAATGGCCTGGGCTGTAGGAGACAATAGCTAGACATGGAGGCACCATTGGAAGCTTGTGGTATCGAAGCAAGCAGGTTATAGGAGGTAAAGGCTTGGTGTTTTAGCAGCTAAAGGCTTGATGTTTTGGCAGCTAGGTTTTCATCTATAGTTAAGATTAGGTTTTTTAAGGAAGGAGTTGATTGCCAAATAAATTTAAGTTATTCTAAATGAAGAATAAGGTATTTTTAACCTAGAAGAAAGAATATTTGGTAATTGGGTTACAGAACCTAAATCTTGTACAAGATAGTGTCTCCTAATTTTGGAATAAAGGAATCCAATAGTTTACAAAATTATTCTTGACTTAGAATATCATATTCTAGAATTAGCATATTACAAGATTTAATGTCAAATAAAATTTTGAAAAAGTTTAAAATACTAAAACAATTTCAAAATTAAAGTAATTATTCTTTTAATATGATTAAGATTGATAATTAAATTAGATTCTTATTAAAATTTAAAAAGTTGTTTACTAATTATATTTCAATTTGATTGGAATTAATTAATTAAACTCCTTAAAATGAAGAAAAGTATTTTCTTAAGTTATTAAAAATGCTTTTCAATTTGGTTGAGATTTTTCTTAATAAAATTTGCAAAGATATTTTCATTTATTAATTAAGAATAAATAAGCTTTCTTTAACATTTTTGAAATAGTTTTTGGATTTATTAAGGAATTATTTTCTAATTGGTTGAGAATTGATCTCTAAATAAATATTATAAAGGACATTCTTAATTAAATCTAAAAAAGTTTTATTTAATTTTGAAAGTAGTTTCCTCTTAATATTAGAAAACAATTTTCTAATTAAAAATTTACTTTTAATTAAATTAGAAATCATTTTTTAATTTGATTAGAATGTCTTATAAATTTTAAAAAATCTAATTTATAAATAGTAAGAAGCATAATTTACCAAAAATTATTTTAAAACTAAATCTTATTAACGGGGTCAAAATAATTAAAAATAGTTTTCAATTGAATTAGAATTTTTAAATCAAAATTAATTTTTATTTAAAATATGTATTTAATTCATTTATGAAATCATCATTCATCATTATCATACCCCGAAGTCCCGCAGTGAAGCGGGGTCTGGGAAGGTATGATAATATGCAACCTTACCTCTACATAATAGAGAGACTGTTTCCAGTAGACCCAATATGACAGGATAATAGTGATGAAAAAAAGGCACGAATATATATATGTATATATATAGATAGATACCTGATGGTGACCCTAATCTGCTGGTACCTTACACCACTACAAAGACTGGATTTTTTTGTTACTAGATGCACTAGGAATCTTCACTGGGCGACCCTAAGGATACGACAATCTTACAGTTTGATACGTCCACGGGAATCTTTCCTCCTACACCTGTGTTCAAGGCCTTGGGCTTTCATAATCCCACATACGTACATCACATGAGTGAATACTAAAGCCTAACAAAAATGTAACTATTTATTTCCCTACAATAATGACAATCCTGCAATTTATACCAGTAGATTTGATATAACTAAAGAGTTTGTATGAAGTGATGTGTTGTATTAACATAGAGAGCAAAAGAGGGAGCACATCAAAGATTGGAAAAAGATCCCGCACTTGGTTATGTCGCTTCTCTATCAGAAATGAGGGTAAGGTTAGCGTCTGTCAGTACAAACCCCTCTAATAAATAGCCTTACTCACTCCAAATTGCACGAAGAGTGAGAAAGAATGCGGTAACCCGTCAAGCCCCTTAACTTGCGGAATATCTAAAGATCACCTACCTCCACCAGTCATTCACCTTCTTCTGTGGAGAACAACCCACTTCCCCAAATCTTTGGTTTCTTGTAACAGGCAGCCTCATAACTCAACTATACTCTACTCTATTATAGAATGGTTTGAGTAACGACACACCAACATTAGATCACATGTTTACATTCAAATCATATAATCGATAGGTACCGTCAGTAACCGTTTGAAAAAAAATTCACATACCAAAAGAAGTGAATAAAAAATTACTCCAAATTCAGAAGATACCAACAAAACCCAAGGTGGAATCTAAAGAAGTTCACAACCCAAATTCACTTCTCCTGCAGTGGAAAAACACTAGCAATGTTTTCTAATAGCCTTTGGGATTTTTGAACAAGATAAAGAAAAAAAGAGAAAATGCCTTTAGGAGTAGCAAAATGAATGACCAAGGATTGCCTAAAGCAACGTGAAGACATTAACAAAATATAAGGAAACTGGACAAGTAGCCGTCCAACTGAATCGAATGCATTGGCCTGCTGTGAGCTCATATGCCTGATATAACTCTTAAAATAGGAACTTCTGTTCCATTATTCTACATACTATCCAAAAAAGAAGAATAAAAGTCATATTAGAGGAAGAGGAGTAGCAAGAGATATGACATCTCTGATGAGCAGAGAGTTTTCCTCTATACAAGTCGTTCAAGAGAAGCCCCATTTGTTGTGAGAAAAGGGAATGTTGACATGTGAAGTTTGGGGATGTCCAATAATATATAATCTTACCCCTAATTGGTAGAGAGTATTTTCGATAGACCTATATGAAGAAAAGAAAAGAAAGAATACATACAACAATAAAAACTCCCAGTAATAATCTCATTGGCACGCGAGGTCTAATACTATGCAACCTTACCTCAATTCAATATGCATATATATATTCAATAACAACAATACAGTGAAAGTCCTGTTGACATGTGAAGTTTGGCGAGGTCCAATAATATATAGTCTTACCCCTAACTAGTAGAGAGTGTTTTCGATAGACCTATATGAAGAAAAGAAAAGAAAGAATATAGACAACAATAAAAGCTCCCAGTAATAATCTCGTTGACATGCGACGTCTGAGGAAGTCCAATAGTATGCAACTTTACCTCTAACTAGTAGAGAAGTTGTTTCCAAATGACCTAACAAAAAAAATATTTATGTATATGCATATGCATATGCATATTTAAATAATAAAAGAAAATAAAAATATATATAAAAGATGATGATGATAAATACACATAAAAAATATAAAAATAAATAAACGATACAATAAAAATAGAGCAAGGTAAACAACTAAAATAAAAGATAAAATAAGCAAATAAATACATATACAAGAAAAAAGACAAGTAAATAAATAAATCAAGCAAGTTATTACAAGAAAATATTTAGGCTAAGGAAGGAAATGTATTGGTTAAATATCTAAAAAGGAATTACTATATATTAATTATGTTTAGGCTAAATACAAGATATAGGACTCGAAGAAAAATGTTTAAAAGACCTATGAGATCGACAAAGATTTCTATATATGAGATCCTTTATATATATCCTAGTACATCAAAGTTTTCTATTAAGGGTCATGTCCTCAGTAAGTTCTAACAGAGCCATATCATTCTTGATTACCTCTCCTTAGTTCTTCTTAGGCATTCCTTTTTTGCTCTTACAGTGTCTAAGTACAATCTTCTCGCATCTTCTCATTGGCATGTTAGGGTGTCTCCTCTTAACATGTTTGAACCACCTAAGATTTGTTTCTTTTAAGTTTCTATTAATGTTAGCTACCTTTAATTTATCTCTTACCATGACATTCCTGACCTTTTCTCTTCTAGTAAGGTTGCACTTCCAATAGAGCATCCTCATCTCCACCACCATTAGCATATGACTATGCACTTATTTGATGGGCCAACACTCTGCCTTATAGAGTATGTCCTACCTAATCATTAAATAATAGAATTTACCTTTGAGCTTGAGTAGTATCTTCTTCTCACATAAAACTTCTGATGCATTTCTCTATTTAAGCCACCCTAATCTGATACGATGAACTATGTCTTCATCGATCTCTATTGTTTTGGATGATAAATCTTAGATACTTAAAACACTCTTTTTGCGGTATAACTTCTGACCAATCTTTACATTCACATCAGAAGCCGCCCTATGGATCAAAAAGTTACACTTTAAGTACTCAGTCTTAGTCTTGCTCAATTTAAAGCCTTTTGACTCTATTATATCCCTCCAAAGTTCTAGGTTGACATTGACACCCTCTTTTATCTCATCCACTAAAACAACTTTATCAGCAAACAATATACACTAAGGCACATGCCCTTGGATATTCTTGGTAAGCTCATCCATCGCCATTGTAAACAAAAAGGGGCTTAATAATGAGCTTTGATGTAGTCCAATATCGATAGAAAAATGCTCTTTACCTTCTCTTATTTTCCTTACTCTAATCTTTACACCTTCATACATATCTTTAATAACCCATATATAAGTTATACGACCTCCCTTAACTTCTAAATGCCTTCACTAGATTTTCCTTAGTACCCTGTCATACACCTTTTCTAAATCAATAATAACCATGTGTAAGTTGCACTTTCTTTTCCTATAATATTCTGTTAATCTTTTAAGGAGATGTAAATCTTATATCAGGGACCTTCTTGGCATAAAGTTGAATAGGTTCTCTGAGATAAGAGCATCCTTTCTAAATCACCTTCTCTTGTAACTTCTTAGTGTGACTAAGTAGTTTGATGCCTTTATAGTTATTATAACTTTGGATATCGCTTTTGTTCTTATATAGAGGAATTAATATATTATATCTCTACTTATCTAACATTTTGGCAGACTTAAGGATCATATAAAAAAGCTTGGCTAACCAAGTAAGACCCTCTTTTCCTGAGCTCTTGCACACCTCTATGGATATCTCATAGGCCCTACTATCCTTCTACTCTTCATCTCCCTTAAAGATCTTTTAATTTCTTCCTTTGTATCTATTGACATCAAGTAAAGTTACGATATCTCTCTAGCGTGTTAAGATCGCCTAAAAAATGTTATCCTCTACACCTTAACTAAAAAGGCTTTAGAAGTACCTCTACTATCATCTCTAGATGTCATTTTTAGCCATGAGCTCCCGTTCTGAATCATCTTTTATATAACAAACTTGAACTAAGTCTCTCACTTTATGTTCCCTAGCTTTAGCCAACTTAAAAATATCCTTTTCTCCATCTTTTCTTTCCATCGTTGGTATAATTTCTCATAAGATCTTCTTTTAGATTCTGAGATTATCTTCTTTGCCTCTTTTTGAGCTAGTTTATAAGTTTCTTTATTAACTACTCTCTCTACCTCTGTGGTGTTATCCAATAGAGCTTTATAGTCACCCTTCTTAATGTTAATCTTTTCTTGTACATCTTCATTTCACTACCAAGACTCCATCTTACTAGTCCTAGGCCTTTTAGAAATACCTAAGATCTCTTTAGATGTATTCCTCAAAAGAGTTGCTACTGTCTCCCACATTTGTTTATTATCTCCTTCCATTTTCTATTCTTCTCCATATATTACTCTATTCCTAAGTTGTTCCACTCTATCCCTTTTCAAATTTCACCGTCTAACTTTGGTACACCTCTTAGGACTTCTCTTCTTCCTCAACCCTTAATTATAAGATCCAAAACCAACAATTTATATTGAGTTGACAAGCAAGCATTAGGTATCACCTTGCAATCCTCGCAACTAATTTGACTGCTCCACCTTACAAGGAAGTATTTAATTTGAGTTTTCATGATTCTACTCTTAAAAGTCACTAGGTACTCTTTGCTTTTCTTTAAAATAAGAGTTAGTTATTTCCCACTCAAACACTACTGCAAGATTAAAAAAAGTAGTCCTATTATCCTTCCTATTTCTATACCCAAAACTCCTATGAGTCTATGAATATCTATTCGATGTTTCCCCTATAAGACCAATAAAATATAAAGTAAATGTTTTGAACAAGATTGTTTTCTTCAATTGTTATAAGAATAAAGCAAAGTCTTATTTAGTATTAAGCTAACAAACTTAAGGCTACTTTAACCCAAATATATTTGGTTTTATAATAATGAGTCTTACTTAACTAAATTTATTTGATTTGGATGAGCAAAATGATGGTCATATAAATTTAGAGACTAGGTTTAAAATAACATATAAGATATGTTTTAGCAAAAGTTATCATCTAACAGATTTGGGAGTCATATAAGAGGTGATTGATAAAGTTATTATCTATCTAATTTAAGTTTAGATGATTTGTCTAGCAAACTCAAGTTCAACTAAGTTTGAATAGGATCCTAACCCACTAGAGATATTAGAGTAATCTTTATGCATTTAAGTCCTAATCTTATTTGGAAATTTAACCTATAACCTATTTTCTTACATTTATATTTTATTTTGAGTATAAATTACTTTGTTTAATATAGTTGATACCAGAAATTTGTGGATGAACTTTCTTAGACATAGGTTAGGTTTGATAAGAATTATCAAAGATACAAAAGAAAATTTGTATGTCTATTATGTAGTTTTACTTTTAATCTTTATTGAGGATTGGTGACAAAATTTTATAGATATGTCAATATCATATAGATGACAAAATGTAATGACATTTCGCATTAGTTAATCTTTTATAAAATTTAATGACAACATGTAAGATGTATATTAACATTATTATAACATGATGTAAAAGGTTATATAAAGTAGAACTGAAAGATATAGTAATTTGGTGGAATTGTTCCGCTCATATTTGACCTGCTAAAAGCATAAACATGAATTACAATTTAAGGCATTTGTTATAGTATGATACTAGTATTCATTCAAAAAATCTATTTCATGACTTTTCTTGTCTATATGTGATATGATAAAGATCATATCTGTATATGTATCTAATTCATGCTTTTAAGCGAATTTGAATTCAACTTTATCATAATGTTCAAAGCATAAAACAGATTGTTGAGGAAAAGTAATTGATCCAAATTTATACAAATAATTTGTATGTTGGACTAAAGGAGACTTATACTTAACATAAGTGGCAAGAATACTAAGTTAGACAACTAAGACTATCTTTTTATGCCATATTGGTTAAATTAAAATGATGAGAATCATAAAGTTATAAGGATATATGTATCTATTTGATTATGAACCATATGAAACTTGCTAATTAACATTTGGTGAAAATATGGTGATGGTATTGAATTTTTAAATCTTATACATAAGATGTTATAACAATTTATAAAAGGATGATACTTGAACTTGAACTTCATTAAATTTTCTAGAGTTTATGTGATATAATCATATGTATTAAATGAAATGTTCATTTAAATTTTTTAAAAATTTAAATTATTTAAATCTAAGTAAAAATTAAGCATTAAGAATGTTACAGCACTATAATGAGATCGATATACTGAGATATAATGTTTTTTTTATTATCTATAAGATTTTCTAGAAAATACTTTCAAAACTAAATTCCATAATAGTATGGATTTGTGTAAGGAGGAACTGTAATATGAGATATTGTGTAATGTAATTTTTATTTCTTTTATATTTATGCTTAGTATTCTAACTTATCTTTAATAATTTCAATTAAATCAATTAACAAAATTTTATGGTTGATATTAAATGACAAAACTTTGAAGGAATAAAAGTTAATTAATTTAAGATCTGATGCTTAGTTGAAATGTGTATTATCTAATAGGATTACAAGTAAATTGGATAATAGAAGGTTATAAGATATCAAAAAGGTTAGATATAATCTTATAGACCTTATTAAACAAAATGTTTATTTTATTGTATATTTATAGGATTATGGTTCTCAAGATAAGTAGTTGGAGTAAGATGAAATTTGAAAGACTTAAGTCTCATGACAATACATCCAACTGGAACTAGGGCCTTTGTTGATACATTTGATTTATAATTGAAAGGCTTTGAGACATTAAAAGATTCACTTCATAATAAATTCAAAGCGTTCACTTTAGAGATTATTATGGATCTATCATGTATACATGAAGGTTAGTGAGAGTATAATTGTCTTCTTCAGGGAGAGTATGTAGAGTTATACTGTTTATCGTGAACAAAACTTATATTTTCAATTGTTGAAAATATGATATTCCAAGAACAACTCTTAGTGGATATGAAAAGGTGATATATGCATAATTGACCTCATTTATACCTCATATTTGATGTATTTTTGTTTGATATTTTATACTTTTATTGTATATTTGGTACTTAATTTGCTCCAAGTGCATTCATAGGTGATAATTGCTTTCGTGGACCAAAAGGAGAGGAATTCGGGTGAAATCGAGGCATAACACGAAGATTTAAATCAATTGAGAGATAAATGGCCATGTATATGGCCATATATGTCTCTTAAAACATGTAAAGTCACAATTTTAAGTGTTATGTATCAAACCGTGTATGTCCCATAAACACTAAATTTTACTATATAAGGACGTGAATGGAGGCACATAGGGAGAGCAGACTTTTGGAGATGATTTCAAATGTAGAGAACGTCCATAAGGGAGGATATTGATCCAGAGACATAGAAAACACGAAGAAATCATCTACAGATCCAATATAATACATCATCACATGTCTACCTTGCAAGAACATTCGATAGACAAGAAAGGAGAATTAGAATTATGAACTCTTCATTTTCTATTAGTTTTTCCTTTTGTTTATGTTTCATTTTGTTTTCTATCATATGTAGCTAAGCATCTTTAGTGTCTAGGTGTGATAACCTTATTTGAGATATAACATGTCTTGGTTCTTTTATTTGATGTGATTGTTTCAATTGATCTATTGTGATTCAATTATGTGTTTAATCTAATAGATCTACAATATTAGTTCACAATTTGATTTCATAATATAGAGATTGAAAAATCCTTTTTATGAATATATCTACCATAATTGATAGAAGTTGATTGCAAACCTAAAGATAGATCGACATAAATCCTCTAGATTAGGTCCAAACCTAATAGCGAAATTCACAAATCAGTAAAGCACTCTTAGTGCCTTTAACCTGAATAATATCGATTGATAATGATAAAATTAGTTGTTAGGAGTCTCAAGTGAGTTATTAACATACAATAGGAATTTCCATGATCCAATAGTCAATTAAACAATTGCATAATAAAAGGTGAATTATGTAAGGGTTTTAAGGGGCTTTATTGTTAGTAGTGTGCCCTAGGCTAATGGACATATGTGACTTTTGTACTAACATTATGACTTATTAATAATATATTATGAGGTATTCTTTTATATATGCATGTATATCGTTTATGTAATGTGATTTACGTTCCATGAATAGTATTAGACTTATGTCATTAAATATGTGACTTGATAGTAAAATTATAAGCGTTATAATATTATTCTAAATTGTCCCTAGTCGATCGTTATTAGTGGAACAATAATGAATTAAGGCTAGTATGTGTTCTGATTGATAATCACGTTTTTCTGATCATGGATATGAATTATCAAATCAGAAACATAGATATATGTTAGAGAACGTATATTGGACCGACCCAAAGAGAGAACACTACATGGTTTCATGTCATTAGTAATTCTCAATATGGTTTGACTTTAGTCTTTTGACCTGAAGTCATCAAGGTTCCCTACATGAGAAATTCAGTGTTTTGACATTAAACTAAGTTATTTTTAACCGAATAACAAGTAGTCTTATGTTGGACATTGAATGAATCATGTGGAAGGATGTGAATGATGTAGATGGGATTTGTAACTCTCTTAAATGAGAGAGATATCATTTGGGTCTCTTGACAAGTATAACTGAAGAAATGCATGGCCGTGCTCAAATAAATTAATGAGGAGTCATCAGTGTCATTTGTATAATTAGTCAACTTGGGGATCAAGAAACTATGATTAATCAAATGTTGATATGTACCATGCCTTGTGAGTAATCTTAATATCGTGTTACAAATGGACTGAGTTTGTAACCATGGTTACAGGTTAAATCGGATTGCCGATCCTCATTTGATTTAGGTAGTCATAATATCTTGCTAGAGGCCGCTTATGACTTATGGGCCTTGAAGTGTGATCAAGCCCATTGTCAACATCAAATGAGCCTACAGGGTCGCACACAAAGAGTGATGTGATCTGGGCTTATTCTCTTGGGCCTAATTTATTA
>JAOTIZ010000034.1:76114-92576 GCA_027123425.1 Erythroxylum panamense
TTCAAATGTAAGCATATCATCTTTATAATCCTCATACTCACTTTGAACACTCATATAATGATACTAGTTTAGTTCTACAACTTCTAATGCATTTTATCGAACACCTTAAGGTCAAAACCATCCCAACCCTATCTACACACAAATCCTTTAATTCTTTCCACTATGAACAGCCAAAACATTCACACAAGACCAATCAAACCTAAATAAACAAACAAAATGCATTAAATCAGTCCAAAACTACACAAAACCGCAACCCACGTACAAAACCCATGCTTTACCTTCGAATCCACCAGAGGAGAGAGGAAGCAGCAGCTTGTCGGAGAAGACGGAAGCAGCACGTCATTGCGGGAGCGTCGCAGACTGGTCGGACGTTCTCTGTGCTTCAACGTCGCCGGAGGAGAGGAGAGAAAGAGAAGAGGATAGTTGGGGAAAGGAGAGAAGAAGGACGGCTGCGCAGAGGTTTTAATTTTATTTTGCCAACGGAACAATCCGTCGGTATAATTAAAAAAAACCGTCGCAGCTTTAAGTTCCTAACCTAGTTTGCCGATGCCTTTTTGAAATATACCGACGGCCTATTTTCGTCGGTGTAAATTCTCTAGCCGACAATTTTGCTGACCGAAATTTTATTCCGTCCCTATTTACAGACGGAACTTTTCTCATCGGCATATTTCCGTCGCTATAAGTCCCCGCGAAATTTTTCCTCCAGCATTGACAACGGATTTCTTAACCGTCGCAACTTTTCTTTCTTTCACCGATGGAATAGGGACTCCCGTCGTAAATCACAGACGATTGACTATCCGTCGGTATATTTCTGTCGCTATTTAACAATTTCCTTGTAGTGATTCCTTCTTTTTGCATATACCAAACATAACTTCTTCTTTTTTTTTTGGTTGAGTTGGGAAGATATGAGGATACTATTTTCTCATAAAGACAACAGATTGACAGTAGCCTTCAAGATGCAGACGGATCTCAGGGGCGGAGTTGACCTATATATGTATATACTGGAGTTTCTCGTATCCTGTGTATCAGTGACAATTTTATTGAATTGTTGTTAAACTGTTATTGTTCGTAATTGTACTTGAATACACAAATGGCCATCTCTCCTACTTCCTGTCACGTTTCTCAAATTCTGTTCTTGTCAGTTCTTTTCACCGTCTCCATCGCCACGGCTGAACCAGGTAATAAGCTAGTGGAAGAGGTCTGCAACAGAATTTTAACTACTCCTTCTGTGTCAACGCTCTTTACTCCGACTCTCGAACCCCAGAAGTCGACTTGTACATGCTGGCCTTCATTTCAGTTGGATTAGCTGACATCTCCGGCACTGTCACCAGAGATTACATAAACACTTTGCTTAAAAACAGTTCTAGCCATGGTGATGAGTACTACCAGCGTCTCCTGACATGCAGCGACGATTACAACAAGGCTGTTTTGGCCATTGAAACGGCATACAGTGATTTGAATTCCGAGAGCTTCTACGACTTTCCTTATTTGGCAGGTAAGGCTTCTGCTGCAGTCGGAGACTGCGAAGCTGGTTTTCACGGGATCGTGTCGCCTCCATTGGGAGACAGAAACCATGATTTGAAGGTTCTGTGTGAGATTTTTTCTGTCGTTGGTAAATTGCTTACTGGGGAGTCCTTATGGATGGTGTAGTGTTCACGATGCACAGGTCTCTCGAGTTCAGATCCTCTATCGAATCCTACTCTGTCTTATTCTTAGACAGAATAAGACGACGCCATTTTGTCTAAAAATTTGATACAGGAGTAAGCTAAATTGACATACGCCTTTGAGACCCACCCACATACGCTATTTTTAAGCCACTGGCTAGCCAAATCATAAGCTACTTTTAAGAAGGCTGTAACGTTATTCCAAAGCTAGTTTCAAAACAAAATGTTTTTGGAAGTCATGTTATTTGCTTATTTTGACCAAGAATTAAATTAAAAATAATAAGAAATTTATTGATATTATTTAATATCATTAAGAACTAAATAGTTTTTTAATAATAAGAATAAGAGTAAGTAGAAAATTAATAAATATCAAAACTTTTAAAAATAAATTAATAAGGATAATTAAAGAACTAAAATAATTTTTAATAATAATAAAATGGTTAATAATAATAAGAAATATACGCTTATCATAATTGAAATCAAATAAAATAATAGAATAATTAACGAAACTTAACATTTTTATTATTTATTATTAGATAATTTATAATAATAATTTTTCACATAATTTATAAATTAAAACTGATTATCAGGAATTAGCAAAAATAAACATATAATTTTTTCCTTATTATTATGAAGGACAAAATTAATAATAATCAGGAATTTAATCATATTATTTAATATCATTAATAAAAAATAATTTATTCATAATAAGAATAATATTAAGTAGAGATTTAATAATTAAAGCCCATTTTAAACAGTTAAATTAATAAGAATAATTATTATACCACTATAATTTTTAATAATGACATAATGGTGAATAATAATAAGGAATATAAAATTAGCACTTATCTTATTTGAAAACAATTGAAATAATAAGAATGATTAAAGAAACATAACATTTTTATTATTTATGTTAACATAATTTATAATAATAATTCTTCAAATAATTGATAAATTAAAACTGATTATAAAGAATTAATAGAAATAATCATATAATTTTTTCCTTATTATTATCAAGGACAAAATTAATAATAATGAGGAATGTAATCATCTTATTTAATATAATCAAAAATGAAATCATGTATAATTATAAGAATAATAGTAACTGAATAGAAGAAGAAGAATAAGTGGAGCTCGCATTGGCGACCCCTCGCGCTCGTGCTCGCGAGAAGCCCTATTTTCTACCAATCTTGCGAGGGCACGTCACCCTCGCGAGACGCCCCATTGATTCCCTTTTCTTCTCTTGTTTCAATTATTATTACTAGCAGTGCGATTATAGTACTAAATCCCTTTTTATTAGTTAATGTATTTATTTCGATTATTATGATTATATTCCTTATCATTATTTAATGTTTTTTGCTTTAATTTATTTCTATTAGTAAGATAAAATTCCTACTTATTATTATTATTATTATTATTATTATTATTATTATTATTATTATTATCCTTATTATTATCCTTATTATTATTCTTGTTATGATTATGATTATGATTATGATGATGATTATTATTATTATTATTATTATTATTACTATTATTATTATTATTATTCACCATTATTATTATTATTATTATTATTAGTAAATTCCTTATTGATATTAAATTATTTATTATAATTAATTCTATTATTGTTATTATTATTTGTAATATCCTTATTATTATTATTGTTAGTATTATTATTATTATTATTATTATACTCTTGTATTTTATTATTAGATTTAGTAATATAAATTTAATTTGCTTTTTATTATTTAATGGTTTTAGTTTCATTAAGTTAGTTTGCTTTAATTTATGTATATTAATAATATAAATTTCCTTCTTAATAATTTTAAACTTATAAATGTTAATTATTTTATTTGTTATGATTCTTCTTCTTCTTCTTCTTCTTCTTCTTATTATTATTATTATTATTAAGATTATTATTATTGTTATTATTATTAAATTCCTTGTTGATGTTTTATTATTGATTATAATTAATTTTATTATTGTTGTTGTTATTATTATTATTATTATTATTATTATTATTATTATAGGAATTATTATTATTGGGCACTCTCGTGATGGTGAGGGCGACGCCCAGAAATTGGGCCAACTCGCGATCGCCAGCCTTCGCCATCGCGAGAAGGCCAAATTTATTATTATTATTGTTATTATTATTATGATTATTATTAAATTCCTTTTGGATATTTCATTTATTTTGATTATTATTTCTATTATTATTATTATTATTACTATGATCCTTATTATTATTAAAATTATTTATATTATTATTATGATAATAAATTTTTTAAACCTTATTAATAATAATATTATTAAAATTATTATTATTATTATTAGTATTAGTATTATTATTATTGTTATTGTTATTATTATTTTGATGAAATTCGTTATTATAACTTTTTTTCTTATTATTATAAAATTCTTTAGTAGTATTTATTTCATCAATGATTTAAATAATTATATAATTTAATTTCTTCTTATAATTATTGAATTATACTGGAATTAAAAAAGTCTTTCATTACATTATATTAAGGAATTAAAACGAAAATGAATTAAAATATATAGAATATTAATAAATTATGTAGACATTAATTAACAATAATGATGAGATTGGAAAGCCTTGTCATTTCCAAAGCAATTATTACAAACAACTCCCGCCATTTAAGTAATTTGGTAATATGATATTCAGAAACTTTTTTACTGTTGATGTAAAAAAACAGACCATCTTCTTCAACAACCTACTTTTTTTACAGACATATTTTTTAGTTTTCATCTCCTTCTCAGGTGTAACAATTTAAAACCATTTGTCTATGTTCTGCAGAAACTTAGAAAATGGCTGTCTTTTGGCTTTATTAATTTACAAGCTGCTTGTTAAAGAAATGTAGTTATTTATGTTTTGATTACAGTAATTGTTGCAAAAATTCAGAATGCATTGTGATATAAGTTGTATCTTTCTGTTTAACGTTTTGGTATTCAATGTGATGTAACTGGTATGCTTCTGTTAATAAATAGTGATTTGACATACAGGTTAGTGGTAATTAATATGTGAAGGTTGAGTTGGTTATGATGTATGTTTGATGACAGTCGTTTGTATGTGTGAATTTTAATGGTTTCTGACTTTTTTGGGAGTCTTTATAGCTTTTGGTTTTACGTAGACATCAATGATAATTAATGTTTTACAGTTGATTTGGTTAACATTAAGTTGTAGTTAATGTTAAAGTAAACATACCATTTGTAAAATGGAAACAACTTAGCATCAAATCTCTTATAGGTTTTTCTGATACAGGAATGGCATAACACATGGATGGATTAACAAATCAAACATCCTACGTTGTTTTATATGGTCTTTTTTGGTTGTCTTAATAATTATATGTGAAAATAATGGTCCTCCTTTTTTAATTTCACATGTGTGAAAATGGAAGGTACATCGACCCCATTCTGCGGTTTAAATTATGAAAGTGATAACGAGCAACGTAACAATAATATTGCATTTCAGAACGAGAGTTTTAATATGAACGCAAGATATTTGGTTGGAAGAGAGTTAGTACCGAAAATTTGCATGCAGTTCGAGACAGAAGAAGAAGCTTATAAATTTTATTTAACTTATGCCAAGCATGTGGGATTTGGAATTAGAAGAAGCAAAAGTCACAAAGACAAAATTGGTAAGTTGATTTGTAGGCTTTTTGTTTGTAGTGCTGAGGGTAAACAAATGGCCGACAGAAGAGATTTGTGAGCTCCACGTGCAGAAACAAGATTTGGTTGTGAGGCAAGGATGAAAGTGAATAGTTTGCACACTGGAAAATTTCAAGTCATGCACTTTATGGAGGAGCACAATCACTATCTTTCATCCCCAAACAAAACACATTTACATATAAGTCACAGGAAGATATCTTCAGTTGTGGCTATGAAAATTGAAATGGCTAATGATGTGGGAATTCGATCGAAAGCATCTCATGATCTTATGGTGAGACAAGCAGGTGGTAGAGATAATGTTGGCTTTATTCTGGATGATTACAGGAATTATTTAAGGTCTAAACGAAGTACAGACATAAAAAAGGGATATACATGTGAGGTGTTAGAATATTTGTATAAGATGCAGGTGGAAGATCCAAATTTCTTTTATGCCATTCAAGTGGACAAAGATGATTTGATCACTAACATATTTTGGTCTGACAAAAAAATGAGGAACGACTACTTAGACTTTGGCAATGTAGTGTGCTTCGATACTACTTACAAGAAGAATGGTGAGTGTCTTCCACTTGCTTTGTTTGTCAGTGTCAACCATCATAAGCAAACAACAATTTTTGGTGGTGCACTCCTTTGTGATGAAACTACTATTACATTTGAGTGGTTGTTCGAGACATTTGAGAGAGAGATGTTTGAGAAAACGCCTACCACTATTCTTACTGATCAAGATGCGACAATCGCAAAGGCATTAGCGCCAAAATGGCCAAATACTCATCATCGACTGTGTATTTGACACATTTATCAAAATGTTGCGATACATTTGAGTGGTATATTTTCTAAGTATAAAGAGTTTTCAAGGAATTTTAGCGCATGCATATATGAGTATGAAGAAGAAGAAGATTTTTGCATTGTATGGACGAAAATGTTGGAAACATATGAACTTGAAGATAATGACCGGTTGAAACGTGTGTATGGCATAAAGGAAAAATGGGCTTTGGTTCATGGGCGCAAAATATTTTGTGCAGACATGATGACCACGCAACGAAGTGAGAGCATGAACAGTATGATAAAAAGGTACGTCAGTTACTAGCATAACTTATTACAATTTTAACCACTGCCGGAGGCTTATTGATGATCGTCGATATGAGGAGTTAAAAGCTGATTTTATAAGTAATGTGAGCAATCCAACATTGTCAACACCAGTGAAAATTTTAAAGCATGCGTCAACTGTGTACACGCCAGAAGTATTTAAATGGTTTCAAGATGAATGGAATCATTGTCATGATTATAGTTTTCGTCTTAGCAGTGAGGATTAGTGTTGCTGAGAAGAGCTACTCTCAATTGGTCAGCTATGATTCGTGTAATGATGAAGTTCATTGTAGTTATGGGAAGTTTGAGTTTGCTGGCATTTTATGCTCTCATATGTTGAAGGTTTATAGCTTGAAGAATATTTGGACAATCCCAAACAAGTATATTTTAAAAAGATAGACAAGGAAAGCAAAAAGTTGGACGATTGCACAAATGGAGTCAACTGTCAATGATACTAATATGGATTCTAAACTGCTGTCAACTATCAGGTATAAAGAATTGTGTACATTAAGCATGCGATTGGTGACAAGGGTAACAGAGAGGAGAGATACGTATAAAGTTGTAAAAGATAATCTTTTGAACATGTTGAAGATGGTTGATGAGACATTGGAAAGTGAAGAAATAGTTGATGAAGAGAACAAAATAGCACAAGATCATGAGTTAAGCCAACGGTCATGCTCAAATAATGAAAGGAATGTGTTGAATGAACTTGACATTAATTTTGCCGACATGAATCACATAAGAGGTGTGAAAACGAAGACAAAGATGACATCAAGTAAGAGATTGAGGGGTGGACTAGAGAAAGTTCAAAGAAGAGGAAGAATGCGAAGAATTGCAGGACTTCAACAAATGTGGCAGATTCGACAGTAATCCCCCTTTCCAATACTCAGGTATAACTTTTGGTGATATTGGATTGAAATGATGTATATAATTTTTAGACTTATTATTTTAAGTTAATTTGGCCTAAACGATTGTATTTAGGAATATGAAGATAATTCCCAACAAACTCAGATTATCTCCAGCAGTGAAGCTCCCATATTACATCAACATCAGGTTGGATATTGGGTAATTGATAATGTTTGCATGTGTTGTGCTATTTCTTTTCAACTAAATTTGCTTTGATTGCTTAAGAGGAAAACCATAAGCAGACAGTTTCTATTAGTAAGGATTTCATAAGTTTGGTTTCCAATCATGAAGATCGGCTACAACAATCTCAAGTTCAATTGTTAATATTGTCTTATTGGTATCATAATTGGAATCAATGTAATCTTTTATTTATCAACAATTGTTTATGACAATAACGAATTGCAGCGAAAAGGTGTTCATATGGATAAGTCAACAATGTTATACAGTCATCATCATTATGCAACAACTCCTCTAGTATTGTCTGTTAAACTGTTTGTTTCTATTGTCTTAAACATTTTATGTCTGTAATGTGATATTAAACTTTGAATCATTTATCATGTTAGGTAAATGATATAGGACGAAGTCAACAAAATGTTAGTGTTCATATCCCACCTTCAATGATGACTGATTTACTTATGGTAAACTGAAGAAAGTTTTTGTCTTAATTTCAATTATGTTGTATAATTGCATTATATGTTTTGTTTTGTTTGAATTATTTAACATGTATATTGATTTATAGGCACAACAGACATTTGTTATTGCAAATTTGGAAGAAGTAAACAATTTAGGAGTTGGTATTTCCATTGACAACTGTCGTAGTTGCCTTTGTGCCAAAAAGTTCTGTGTGTGTACAAGATGATTATGATAATAATGTAAGTATGAAGCACCATATACCAGTCTGCCGTAATTTGTCAAAAAATTGAACTATGTTTAATTTGTATGGACAGTAGCTGATTTTATACAAAAAAATTTAAACACATATTAAATTTGTAATTCATGAGAAAATAAAAATAGATTAGACAAAGTATGCCTATGGACAATTAAGAAATGAGGTCTTACACGCACATATCATGCATAATGACAGCTATCGAATAATTTATTTGAGATTATAATTTTGTGGTTTGTCAAATATTTGAATGGGATAGTATCTTTGATATTATAAACATATTTTTTTTGGATGTTGAAAAATAATACTTACATAGGTCAGATAATTATATGAATGGAGAGAAACAATTCATTTGGAATACATATATCTTTAGTTGATTTTGAAGAGAAGATAAGGATGATTATATTTTAGTTGGTAAGACAATTATTTGTGGGAAACTCGCAGGTGGGCTGATAACGTTTGTTGTACATGTATCTTAACTACTCAATCTTTCTAAATAAGATTATTCAATCTCTTTAGATAAACTTTGATTAAATGGAAGGTGGATATGGGATGCTTGATGTACCAGCTACACGTGTGTTGCTTAACTCTAATACAAATTTGATTACACTAATAAATCTTTCTGGATTAATGCTTCAGATTTTTGCTATTCTACTCTGCATTTCTTATTCTGTTTTGTTCTTCTTCATGCTGCAATTCCTGAATGAAGAGTATATTTGCAGTGTTTAAGAGGAAGCTAGAAATGAAGATTTTTGGAGTAATCAAAAAATTCTTGGATCCAGTGAGGAGAATTCAATTGACTAAAAAGCAGTGTAGGAATGAAGATCAAAGCAAGACAAGTGAGACAAATGATGCTACATGCAAAGAAAGATTGAACAATGAAGAATTAGAAGATGTTCAGCAAGCTGAGAGCTGATATTACATCAACCGAAGAGAAAAACCTCATGCAGAGTTAGAAAATTTCTGACACATGTTTTTAACTAATTCATGAAGCAAATTACTGAACCAACTTAACCTGAAGCCCTACAGGTCAATGGAGGAGAGGAATCGAAGGTCAAACTTATATTAGCATTGAAGAAAATCAAACAAGTCGAGAATCAATTTCTGTTCTCATAGCTTGGAAACACTTTTTGTCTTTTTTTCTGTTGTAGCTTTAGCTCATAAGGAAATCTCTTTTTCAGTCTTTGTTAATGTATTAAACACGAACTTACTTTCATCCTCACTGAAGTAATGAGAGTAGGATACTTGTCCAAATCTTACTCGTTATTTGTTTTTCAGCTTTCATTTTGAGCCACTGATGTAAGTGAGCAAGACAGGTGTGAGAGCTAACTTGAAAAGCTCAGAACTCACCGTCGAATGTAAAAGAACAGTAACAGTTGCATTATATGGAAAAAAAAGTCATCTTTCTCTCTTAATCTTCCGCATATGAGAAATTCCCTTGTTTTAGTGTTGATCTTGAATTTGAATCAATGAGTGCTTAGAGAGCAATGTTAAAATTTCTGAGAGTGGAAAAACAATTTGAAAGTGAAAATTCCATTTCAGAAACTTCAGATTCTCTATACATCACAACCTGAGAGTGGAAAACAAATTTGGAAGTGAAAATTCCATTTCAGAAACTGAATATTCTCTATACATCAAAACCTTACATACATTTTGTATCTAAAGCAGTATAAACACTTGAGAGATATATCCTCACTAAAAGGTGTTGATGGTAAAGCAAGACTCAACCTAACTTCAACAGAACTGAACTTCAGGTCAGCTGCAAGCTCCAAGCTTTGATGAAGAAAATAGAACCTGAAATGGAGAGCAGAACCTTTAGAATTACAATAAAATAAGGCAAACTTCAACAGATTCCTCCAATCTACTTAAGTCTGAAGTTGGAAGATGAACTTGAAACTCCAGCAGCAATTCCTAAGCACGATGAGAAGCTCCAGAAGATGAATTTCAGAAAATCAGTATCCATCCTATGTATGCTAAGTGTATTGTCTATAAAAGTTCTCTCAAAGTATGTCTCAAGTGTTTGTATGGTTTTTGGTTTTCCGTGTATATGAAGTTTGATGTTTAAGACTATGAGTTTTTCATTCCTTCATAAATGGAATTCAACACTTTCAGATTTGCTTCTTTCCATTCTTTGGAAATTTTTGAACTCAACTCTCAACATACACTATCACATCAACTCAAAATTTGACAATAAAGGCAAGATCCCACAGGAATACAGATGAAGAGAAGAAGATGAAAAATTCATAAAATTGCAGTTACTGTTCTATTGCTTCGAATATGGTTGTTTTGAGCTTTTTCATGCTAGCTCTTCACACCATCCTTGCTTGATTACATCAATGGTACAAAATGAAAGATAAAAGTAGCTAATAAGTAAGATCTTGACAAGTTACATAATCTCATTGGTTCAGCAGAAACAAAGGTTATGTTGTTGGTTGATACACCAACAAAAGCTGAAATTTTGATCTCCTAGTGATATAAAGTTGCAACAGTCAAAAAGACATAAAAATGCTTGAAATGTAAGGAACAAATACTGATACTCTAATTCATTTCTACAATGCTAATTGTTGTCTTTAAAATCCTCAGTTATGTTGACTTGTTGGACTCCAATTGATTCAAAATTTGGAAATTTGCTTCAGAAATCAATACTCTGCTTCGGATTTTTCAGCTGATGTATCTACACCTGCTACACATTTTCGAATTCTTCATTCTTCAACCTTACATCGCAAATTATTGGTATTTCTCTCTTACATGTTAGAATGGAAAAGAAATGAGCTTTATATTACCTCTAAAAGCATTCTGATACAACTTTTCTAAAACGTGTAAGGTAAAAACATATGCTGATGAGTGAGATTTGTTGACTTGTGTTGCTTCATGCAGCCTGCTATGTTGAAGTTTGTGGAAGAGTTTGTAAGTTCAGTGAGAGTGAAAAGGAGAAGCAAAATGAAGAGTAGAATTTCAGCATTTAAAAGGCAGCTACAGATGATGGTTTTCAGAGCAATTCAGAGATGCTAGGATTAAAAAACAAGAGTCCGAATGATTGAAAGCCAGAACAAGAATGATGAGCAAAGCAAGACAAGCAAGAAGGATGAAGGTACATGCAAAGAAAGCCAGGAAAATGAAAAATCTGAAGATGTGTAACAAGAGCAGCATAAATCTAGAGCAGAGTAATTGAAGTCTAAAGAAAACTCCTGGAGCACAAAAAACCTTAAGCAATTATGAAGTCCTACAAGTTAGAAAATTAAGGAATTTGAAGTTAAAGAAATAGTTGGCATTGATAAAATTCAGTCGAGCATCAGTTTTTTGTTCCCATTGTTTTCAAGCAACTTTTGTCCTTGATTTACTTTTGCAGCTTTAACTCATTAGGAAATCCTTTTGTCAGCTTTTGTTAATGTACCAATGAGAGGATGAAACTTGACAAAATCCTACTCATTAGCTATTTTTCCATTTCATTTTGAACCATTGATGTAAAAACAAGTAAGGAAGGTGTGAATAGCTAATTTGACAAAAAGCTGAAAAAAACCACCACATTGGAAGCAATGGAACAGTGACAACATTTTTTGCCAAAAATATCATCTTCTTCTCTTCATCAAATTTTACAATTTTTCCTTGCTTTTACTGTTGATTTAGTATTGTTATGAATGTGTGTATGTTGAGTGGCATGAAGAAAAACTTATAAGAGTGGAAATGAAGCAGATTGAAAGTGGAAAATTTTCCACTAGAGATTCTGTCTTTGAGATTGAAGGTGATCTGAAGTTCAGGACATATTGAAGGTTTTTTTATCTCCAGCTCTACCATCCACAAGAGTCACAACAAAGAAGAAGATGAAGAGAAGAGAGAAGCAGCTAAGTTGAAATCAAATTGTACAGAATTAAGAGGGTTATAGAAATTGCAGAAGGAAAAATAACAAAGAAGAAGAAGAAAAGTAGAGCAGGAAGAATAGCAAATTTTCGAAACAAGTTTCAAGCAAGATTAATCAGCATAATCAAGAGTGATTAGTGTTATACAAGGCATGCATAGCTGGCACATCATACAACTCCTTTCCATCATTGACAATCGGATTTCAGTGTCAGTTTTTTTGTCTCGTGGAAAATCAATTGGTTGTTAAAGAGATCAGTTTTTGTTTTTGCTAACAGACAATGTGGTGACTCATATTTCTTGCCAAATGAAGAAATATGTACTAAACTAGTTTTTATCCTTGAGGTCATGTTATTACCTTACAGATTTAGAAAAAGATGTAATAGAATGCTTTGGAGCTAATATAAAGCATATATATTTTCATTGTCTTTTCATGAATGCAAGAAAAAAAATTCCAAAAACCTTATCAATACAACTTTCAAATTAGTTCATTTTCCTTCTTCCCATTTCTGTTTTTGTTTTCCAGAAGCTAATCAAAATCGATGATTGAGTAGCTAAAGTTATATAACTTACACAAAACAGAAGGATTGAATTTTTATAGAAGTTGTAAAATTGAATGTATAATGTATGTCAAATGAATTGCAACTCAGATTCCTCACAAATTGGTGAATGTATAGTTAAAAATTGGTGTTTTAGAGAAAATAGTTGTTTCTCCCCTTTGGACCCGAAATCAACTTCTGTATTGAAACTATCTGTTTTATATATATGTTGCCTTAGCTACTCACACCTTAAAAAGACTAAATCTACTTCTGGAATCAAAACTGAAAATGACAATGTAAGCAGATCATATGAAATGAATTGGATGTTGTGTGTTGATGAATTTTGTGGCTTTCACTCTCAAATGCAAAACTAAAGCTAACTTCAGGTTTTTTTTTCAATAAATCAAAAACTACAGCTACTATTCAACTTCAGAAGAACAAAAAAACACTGCAAAATCAACTTCATGGACATAATATAAAATTTGGAGAAATAGTACTGAACTTTTGTATTGATGGTATTTTTCAATTTTTCCTTTTTCCTTCCTTAAAAAACCGAATTGATGAGGATCATGAGCTTTATATCAGCTCCAACATTCTGATACAACTTGAAAAATAACTAGAAAATAAAAGCATAACCTCATAAGTAAATTGCTAGACTAGTACAATCTTTCCTGATTTTGCACAAGCATCAAAGTAACTCCATTTGTCTTTTGCATAACTGAATATGACATTGGCAAACAACTATAACTTGCTACAGCATGAACTAAGGGATAAAAGCTAGCCTAGGACAAATGTTTCTCCATTTGACAAAACACAAAAGTTACCATATTGTCCTTTAACAAAAACAGAAACTAATATCTTCAGCTGCTGCTTGATTCTTCAGGAAACAAAAATCCTGACACTCCAAAACCGATTGTCAGCTATGGGATTGAGATGCTCCAGTTACACGTGTATTGTTTAACTCTATCAAACTTGATTACATTAATTAATCTTCCTAGAATTACTCCTCCTGCTCTGCATTTTTAGCTTCTGTTCTGTTCTTCTTCATGCTGCAATTTCTGGATTTTTCATGGTTACTTCCATCCTTTCTTCATCTTCCTTTTTGCCTAGAATTTCCTTCATCAGAGTCTGATATTCATTCTTCTGACCTTCATCTTCCTTGCTTTGATCCATGTAGCTTCGAATTATGCCTATGATCATCATTTCCAATCTCCATTTGCTTCTGTCATCCTTTAGCTTTCCTTTCAGCTTCCTCTTCTTTTAAACTTTCACTGACATTGCTCGCTCTTCCACCATCTTCAATATTTTGGGCTGCATAAGACAATTCAACTCAACAGTTCCATCCAAAATTCAAACACTACAAATAAGATGTACGCGAAGGATTTCAACTAAGAGTGACAAAGCATCTCTAAATTACAACAAATCTTTAGCCATACATTCATAAAGTTGTGAGAAAGTTTTATTACAACTTTGAAGAATATTTCACAGTACAAACAGAGGATCAGAAGTTGTAGAATTTAGAAAATGCACAAATGTCTTACTTCCACAATTCAGGAACAGGAAACTTGCGGAGATCCCTGAGCTGATGGAGTTGGAGATGGCACGTCCATTCCTTGCATCTCCCAAGCCTTATTCATTTTCTCACCCAAGTATTGCAGATCCTTGGATACCACGTCCACTCGCCGATTAAGGATATCCATCTGCTTCTTAATTGCATCCAGCTGCTGTTGTGTACTTCTGTGGTTACTTCTGTGGTTTTCAACCATGAGTGTATAAACCATGCCCCAATCAGGTTGCGACTGTTGTTATACTACCTATTGTTGTGCTTGCTGTTGTTGCCCCTCAGTCTTAGAAAAATATTCAATAGCGTTACATGTAGAACTTGAAGCTGCAGTTGCAAACTTGCGCTTCAATGCTGTACGAGATCTCGCACCGTTTCAGGTACTGTACATCGAAATAATGATAATTCAGCATGTTAAGATCACTAACATCAATCCTAAAAGTTTCAGCCAAAGCAGTCACTAAATAACCCATTCCCAAACTGTTCCCCTTTCTCCCCACTAATTAGATCAAAGTTTTAGAAACATAAGTGAACATATTCGGCTTATGGCTATGATCGATGCACCATAATAGGAAAAGCTCCTGCCTCGAGCATTTTGTACTTTGTCTTTTTCCGAAAACAGCACCACACATGAATTTATGCAGCAGCTTCTGTTCCGCACTAAGGATTTGTGCATTTGATACAATATGCAGATCATACTCATCCAAGTCAGTTAAATATTTCCAATACGTACTAATGGTGAAAGACTGATGCTCATCATCAACTTCTTTTTCTACAAACCCAAATAAAAACCGTAACATATTCTCATCCAAAAAACATACCTTCCCTCGTAATCTAAACCACAATTTCTTCGGTTTGCTTGAGATAAACCTCAAAGATGTGAAAAACTCAAGTGTCAGGTCACCGTAAATAGGGTAACTAATTCGCATAAAATGTTCCCATTTACCTCTCCGACATAATGTCATCAATTTATCTGTCAATCCTATTTGATCTAGCACATCAAAATTAAAATACGTAGGAACTTCAATGCTTTTAGTCCGGAGTTCACTGTACCTCTCTCCTTCTTCCTCTGAGTAAATGGGAAAAGGGGCATCATACACAGCTGTAATGTCTGCAGCATTGTCCCCTCTCACCTCAGCTATGATGGTTTCCTCTGATTTTTTAGCACTTTGAGGGGGCATTGTGACGGTAAAAGCTGAAAATTGAGAAATAAAGAACCCAAATCCAGTCGGTGGTGTCAACCCAACTCCACTTCTGTAACCCTCAGCCTTAGATAGCAAGAAATCGACACTTCACCGAGTAAGAATACACAGTCCAGCGAGAAGAAGAGAGAACGCCGGTGACAAATGAAGAAAGGGAGGAGAAAACTTATTTTGAATTTGATTTCAAACAGTGAATTACATGATACTTGCGTTTTGCCTAAATGTTTTATTGTACTAAAATATTAATGAATATTTTAATTCAAATATTCATTTATAATATTTTAACTAACAAAATTTTTATTAATCTATCATAATAAGAAGATTAATTGAATTAATAAATTGCATAATAATAATAATAATAATAATAATAAAGAAATTTAATTGCATAAATAAATACACTTAATAATTCAAACGTGTATTTAATAATGTTATGAATAATAAAAATAACACATTTGATAATAATAAGTAATATACTGAAGTGCAAAACTAATAATAATAATCACATTAATAAAATAATTAAGAATTTTAAACCTTAAAATAATAAGAAGGTAATTAATCAAAAGAAGGAATAACAACAATAATAATAACAATAGAAATAATAATAATAATAATAATATATGTAATATCAATAAAGAAATTAATAATAATAAGAATAATTAATATATTAAATACTCACCAATAAATTACATAATAATCAGAAGAAATTGAATAATCGTATTTTAAAGTGATTATAATAATGGAAATAACATTAAATAATAAATTTAACAATAATAATAATAAGAATTTTATCAAAATAATAGTAAGAAGAAAATTTATAATAACGAATTTCATTAAAATAACAATAACAATAACAATAATAATAATAATAATAATACTACTAATAATAATAATCATATTAATAATATTATTTTTAATAAGGATAAAAATATAATAATCATTATAATAATATAAATAATATAATAATAATAAAGTCATAGTAATAATAATCATAATAATCATAATTCTTATTATACAAATCCTAATCAACATAATTGAAATATCGAAAAGGAATTTAATAATAACAATAATAATAA
>JAOTIZ010000035.1:16131-40542 GCA_027123425.1 Erythroxylum panamense
AATTTACCTATACTTTCCTTTAGTGATATCTTCAAATTCCTTGAGAATTTCTCAAATCTAATGATAGATTTGAGTTCCTTGACCCCAAATTAGCTTAGAACACTTTGGTTTGGGTTGAAAAGTCAAAAAGATGGTGAAATTGGAGTGATGGCCGAAAGTTCCCTTCTTCTCCTCCTCTCTTCCCTTTTTTCTTCTTTCTTTTAATAAAAACCAAGTATTTTAAAGCCCATTTAATGGGTTGCACGGCCACCACATGGTAGAAGAGTCTAGAATTTGACTCTTCTTTGACCAAACAAGAGGAATTTACCAATTTGCCCTTAGTTATGTGAAATTACCATTATACCCTCCAAACTTTTCCCAAATTTGCAATTAAGTCCAAAATTTGAGAATGACCAAAAATTTTATTTTCATTTTGGTCCTTGGACTTTTGAAAATTATAATTAGGCCCCTCAACTTTATAAAATTACAAATTGGTCCTCAAAGAATTGAAAAATTACAATTAAGTCCTTAACTTTTACAAATTTTGCAATTAAGTCCATATGTACACCAACTTCTCCAATTTAGCTTTCTAAATGTCTAATAAGTCTATAAATCATGTTAATCACCTCTAAGGCATTAGAATACATTTAATTTAACCACCACGGTCTTATCCATCTGATGGACTGGATTTTACACACTTAAAAACTTATGTGTCGAAAATTTCCAAGATTTCGCATACCGATGAACATAATGTTACATATCACTGGCATATGTACCAAAAGGATTCAATAACATATTTAAACTCATATACAACCATGTATATGACAATATACAGTAGTATCTCTAAATGCAAAACAACACAAAAGGCTCGAAAAATCCGGTGTTACATTCAGTTTCTTTTTTTTTTACAAAAGCTTGTATTGACGCCTTAAAGCTTAAAGTCTTACCTTCTTCTTCTTTTTCACTCTTTTTGCTCCTTTGAATGATGCACTAAAATGTCCCAAGCTTGCATTGATGTAGTAGCTACTACATTCTTTTTTAAAATCTTATCATTCACTGCTTGGTGAATGTAATACAGTGCCTTCCTATCCTTCTTATTCTTATGATGGTTGCTCCTTTGTGCTTCATTTGAATCCTTTGTAAGATCAATGATTCCATTCTCTTTGACACTTAATAACTTATGGTAATCAAATGGCACCCTCATTTGTATATTCCATCTTTCTACTCAGTATGGGAATCAAAGGCTAGATATAGTTATTCATAGTTTTAAAGCCATTTTTATGCAAGAAGAATAAAAAATAGTAATTAGGCTAAAGAATTGGGGACAAATCTATTTCTAATTTTATTAAACAAATTTATATGTATATCAAAACAATATTTGTAAAAAGTTTATATAGAAGAGACTTAAACAAATTTTCCTATTTCTCCATAATAAACTACATGACTCCTCAAAATAAAAATTTATAAGAACTCAACTTCTAACTAACTAAATTTATGAAATCAAAAAAATCAACAATAATAGAAAATGAAAAATCACAATTAACTTCAACATCCAACACTAGGTTAGCTTTGAAAGAAGATTAGATTGAGATTTGAATTAGAGTTAAGATTGTGGTTGCAAGCAAAAAATTGATTCAAAGATGAAGATTCGAGAGATTTAGGCATTAAGGAGATAGGAAGTGAAGAAGAAAAAAAAGAGAGAGAAAGGAGGCATTTCTAATATAGTAGACACAGATATGACAGGTTTTCCTTTACCACCCAACTCACCCAAATACTAAGAAAAGAAAACAAAAAATGATGTATGTGTTACAAAGATTCGACTAGTTGCACTGGTAATGGCAAGCCATAACTTTAAGTCACTTTAAGAAGCAGAGACGATAAGGATATGATTATGAAAGTTGGAAAAAGTGGCTCTTTTGTATGTACTTTCTTTACTAGTTCTAATTATAGAAGCACTTGTCATGGAGGTATTGTTTTGTTTTCATGATTAATGACGGTAGAATAAATTTAATGTCTTTTTTTATAAGAGTATTGACTTATTAAACTATTATAATAGTCATATAACCAGGTCAAATCCTAGGAGAACTAAATATTAATTTCTTGATTTCAATTGAAAAATTAGAATAGGTATATTAATGAACTAAATAAATAAAATTATCAAAAATAAAAATAAAATTAGTTGTGTACAAAAGTGAAAAATTCAATCTTACCTAACTATAATTCAAGAGAAGGATCTCATCTAATTATAACTCTGATCATTAGTTTTGAAAAATAAATTTTCATGAATCAAATATTTAGTCTAAAACCTACTAAGATATTCATAATAAGTCTCAATTTCTCTAAATTAATTGATTTAAACCTAGCAAACATACCATTAATTAATAGGGTGTGATAGTTTTTCATATTAATTTAATGTTAACAATAAGCTTAATGAAAAAGACTAAACCTTAAACTAAATAATTTAGATAGTTATAACTATTTAATTTAGTTTTCTTATTTCTCATAAGTTAGATATGCAAATATATAAACAACCTAGTTGTTACTTGCATTAATCATTTATGACAATTATGAATTACAGAACTTATAGATAGCAATAGAATAATCAACATTGAATTAATCTATCAAATCAATCAACATTAGTTACCTATGAAATAAAAGAACAAGAAAACAGTAAAACTTGAATTAAAATAAAATTCAAGTTTAAAACAAAAACCTCCTAAGTTCACAAATAAAGTTTTAATTCCTTTTAAATTAGAAAATTCAGATTTAGCCACTCATAGTTATCTTTCCACTCTAAAATAAAAGAAAGAAAACAAAAGAATGGAGAATATTGTGTTCTTCCCTACCCCAAAACTATAGTCTATAAATATATTAGAGATAATCATTGAAACAAATCAAAATTACTATATAATAGGACTAAAAATAAAGTATCACATTTAGACTAAACATTTTAAAGTGAGTTTAACTCCAAGCATGATCTCATCTTATCAGTTTAAGCAATTTGTCATATTTCGTTCCATATTTCAAAGATTTTATGGCTTTAACATATAATGCTCCAACTAGATATTTTAAACTAAATTTGATCAAATCTCCACTTGTCACCTCCTAAAACAAAATAAATATCAATTATGATTTTAAGTTAATGTGTGAGTGCAACAGACTGTGAACGAAACTAGAAAATATTTGAATTTATTTACTCAAAGAAAATGAATATATTGGAACATAAGAGTATGAATGAATTGGTTTTTGTTCATTACAATTTAAAGCTTTAAGAAAGATATGTTATTTTCATTATTATCATTACTAATTTTAATATAATTTTTTATAATTTTTTAATAATTAAATTTAATTATTTACTAGGAGTCTTAATAGCATAAGTATTTCAACTGGTTCAATTTTTATTGATAATATTGAACTTTTGGCGGATTGGGTTTCTGAAGAATTGAATTTAGTTGATGTGAATGATTTGAAAGGTAATTTTGGATGAGAAAGCATTGACATGTCATTTATTACATTAATAAATAATAATTACATTAAAAGATTCAAAACATTCAATAAAAATAACAGTAAATATCATTAAACAATTTACATAAGGAGTTTATGACGAAGAAATAATCAAATAGAAGTTAAACCCAAAGTTATGAATACCGTACTGGGCTAGGTATTTGATTGAGTTCTGAAACGAAAATATACCGGTATCGGTCGGTACTGGGTATTGTTTCAAGTAATTTTTAAATTTATGAAATAGTCCCTAAAATTTTTAGGGATTGCAAAATAGTCCATTTTAACCATGCTTTCAAAAATTACTTTCAAGTAACATTTACTAGTTCACTGTTTACATTAACCATGCTTTCAAAAAATTTAATAATAAATAATGATGACAATTAATATGAAATAACAATAATTTTAAAATATTTTATATATGAATAATAACCACAATTAATATAAACAAAGATAATTATTATCATACAATTATAAAATTAAGAATAATACAAAGTATTTAAAATATTACAATAATATAATTTCATCATTTTAATAAATAATATTACATCAAAAAATTCAAAACATTCGATAAAAAGAACAATAAATATTACCAAAAGAGTTGATGACGAATAAACAATTAAGTAGAAGTTAAACCTGAAACAAAATATTACAGTTACATTACATATATATAATTTAACATAAACATCAAATATAGGTAAAATTAAAAGAAGAAAAATAAAAATCTGAAATTCAATGGTCAATGAAAGGATACCCGCTAGAATTACACTGATCCTAGTGATTATTTGGTACAAAATTATCATCATTATCATTTAAATTTAATGTACCAAATGACATGTCAATACTTTCTCATCCAAGATTATCTTCCAAATCAAAATCATTCACATCGACCAAATTGGATTCTTCAGAAATTCAATCCACCAAAACATCAATATTGTCAATGACAATTGGATCATTTAAACTATTTGTGCTATTAAGACTCTTAGTAAACAATTAACTTTAATTATTAGAAAATAATAAGAAATTATATCAAAATTAATAATGATAATAATGAAAATAACATGCATTTCCCGAAGCTTTAAATTGTAACGAACATCAACTAATTCATTCAACCTCTTATGCTCCAATCTATTCCTTTTCTTTGAGTAGATAAAGTCAAATATGCTCCAGTTTCGTTCACACCCAGTTACACTTATGCATTGACTTAAAATTCGAATCGTAAATTTTTTTAATTTTGGAGCACAATTTTTGAATTTATCTCACCAAAAAGCTGCAAGTTATAAGATAACAAAAGTAGTTTTATAAACAAAATAAAATGATAATTAATTTTTAACAAATATGAAATAAGCAATACTTGGAGAAAGTTTTTCTTGTTGTTGAATAGCAATTGGCATTCCAAAATTTCCATAAGACAACTTATAAAGCTCTATTTGTGAACATAAAAGATCTTGGATTTCGTTATGAGGAACAATTATTGTAATTGTGAAAAGTATTCCTCTACTAACTTCAGCTTGTTTTGCAAGATCCAGTCTAAAATACACACTAGGATTCAAAAATGCCTCAGCTGCAAATAATGGAGAATAAAGTTATCTTTCTCTTCTTTTTATTAATGATTGAGAGATATGCTATGTATAAAGAAGGCCTATTTTTCAGATTGGCCTTGATTGCTTCCGTCGCTCTCTCTATAGCATAAAAAATGTAACCCATTGTTGGCTTTTCTTTACTATCAGCCAACCAAAGCACCCTCATCAAAGGCTTACAAACTTGGATAATAAATTGACATTGTGACCAAAATTCTCTATCTTCTAATATAATACTACAAACCTCCATTCCAGCATTAGACCTAGCATGCTGAGATGCAACTTACTTATCACTTGTAAACATTTTCCTTAACTCTTTCTTCATCGAAATAAAAGACTGAAGTGATAAGAAATTTGTTGCAAATCTTATCACAACAGGGCGATACAAATTTCTACCATTGGTAAATCTCTTTTTCATCAAATTCAAAACCCATGCACGATTATAAATAAATTTTGTTACCTTTTTAGCCTTCTGTATAGTCTCATCAATAACAGGAAAATATCTAAGATCTTCTATGTTCTCCAGCATTAAGTCAATGCAATGTGCAACACAAGGAGTCCAAAAAAATGAATTATAGGTATTCTGCAACCTTTTCCTTACTTCTTTATAAGCAGAATTATTGTCAGTAATAAACTGAACAATGTTTTCTGATCCTACTTCATTCACAACTTCATCAAATATCTCAAACAAAGTCTCAGCATTTCTAATAAGGCCAGATGCATTAATAGATTTCAAAAACATAGATCCATTTGAAGAATAAACTAAGAAATTTATAATAGGCTCTTGTCTCCTATTTGTCCAACCATCACACATAATTGAATAATCATAAGTACCCCAACTCACTTTTCTTTCAGCCAAATAAGTTCTAATTTCAGAAACAGCACAACTCAAAAGTTTACCTCTTAAGTCATCAATCGATGGCCCTTTATATCCTGAACCATAAGAGGCTATGACATCCATCATAGGTTGATAATAATAAGACTGAGAAGTATTGAATGACGAACTTGTATCATATTACCATCTAGCTACTGTCATATAGACATTGTGAGTCGCATCTTTTGATTGTATTGCATTACAAATTGAAGGTTAGGCTCTAGGAATTGTTTGTGGTGGAAAGAAATTAATTACCTGCCTTCTTCTCTTCCTCACATCAGATTCTTCCTGACCCTGAGGTTGAGATGGAACACTACCAGTACCAGTACCAGTACCACTTCCACCTTCAACATTCCCATAATTACCACGGAAACTAAAAAACGAACTTTTACTACCAATTTTAAAATTCAGTCTCTCCCTTCTATCTTTCTTAAACTGATGAACAGTAATATTTTCATCTGTCACTTCACATCATGACTTACTTTTTTACATGCTTTTACATCTCCTTTAACCATAGTTAAATGCGTTTTTAATCGAGTAATTCCTTCACCTTTTAAATGCTTGTTACAAAACAAGCAAATGGTATGATTTTTTTGATCGAGAACTGTACCAGCGTGAGCCTAAGCTGGATCACTGTATCTTCCTGAAGTAGGTTGATCGGGAGTATTTGAGCTTCCTTCCATTTATCTGTACGCAAAAATAAATAACACATAATTTCAGTACACAATGAAAATATGCATATTAATCTTATATAATATAACTCATTCTGTATAAATCAAAAGCTAATAATTCAAAACATTCAACATATATAATAAGTAACACAAAACATACTCCAAGAATTTGCAATTTTAACAATTAAAAATAATCATAATGTCATTTCCATTCCTACCAATTTCTAACAAATTTCAATTTCAACAATGACAAAATAATCATAATGTCAATTTCTAATTCCAACAATCACAAAACATTCATTATTGTATTTCTATTCCTACCAATTTCTAACAATTTTCAATTTCAACAATCACAAAATATTTATTATTGTATTTTCATTCCTACTAATTTCTAATAATTTTTAATTCGAACAATGACAAAATAATCATAATGTCAATTTTCAATTCCAACAATAACAAAATATTCATTATTGTATTTCCATTCCTAACAATTTTCAATTCCAACAATTACAAAACATTCATTATTGTATTTCCATTCTTACTAATTTTTAACAATTTCTAATTCCAACAATGACAAAATAATCATAATGTCAATTTTCAATTCCAACAATCACAAAACATTTATTACTGTATTTCCATTCCTATCAATTTTTAACAATTTTCAATTTCAACAATGACAAAGTAATCATATTGTCAATTTCCAATTTCAACAATCACAAAACATTCATTATTGTATTTCCATTCTTACCAATTTCTAACAATTTTCAATTCCAACAATCACAAAACATTCATTATTGTACTTCCATTCCTATCAATTTCTAACAATTTCCAATTTCAATAATCACAAAATAATCATAATGTAAATTTCCAATTTCAACAATCACAAAACATTCATTATTGTATTCCATTCCTACCAATTTCTAACAATTTCTAATTCCAACAATCACAAAATATTCATTATTATATTTCCATTCCTACCTATTTCTATCAATTTCCAATTCCAACAATCACAAAACATTCATTATTATATTTCCATTTTTACCAATTTCTAACAATTTCCAATTCTAACAATCACAAAACATTCATTATTGTATTTCCATTCCTACCAATTTCTAACAATTTCCAATTCCAACAATCACAAAACATCCAATCCCAACAATTACAAAACAATTATAATTCCATTATCATTTCCGACAATTTCCAACAATCACAAAACAATCATGATTTCATTACCAATTCTAACTTCCAACTATCACAAAATAATCATGATTATATTACCATTTCTAACAATTCCCGATTACAACAATGAGATAACATTCATAATTCCATTTCCATTTCAACAATTTCCAATTCGAACAATGACAAAATATTCATAAATCATAATTCCATTTCCATTTCTAACATTTCCATACACTTGTCATTTTCAATCCCAACAATTATCAACAATTTTCAATTCTAACACAATATTTGGGAGTGTATAATTTTTCTTTTACAATACATAAAAAATGAAAAGACAACCTAAATCCTAAATGCGTAGTAATCATTATAATTAATAATTAAAAAGTGAAAAAAAAGTGTTTAAATAGTTTCCCTAAGTATGTTGTAAACTATATATGTAATTGTAAATAGAATTAGATGTAATCATGTAAATGATTAATTTACTAAAATAAAAAATCAACAAAAATTTAATATTTTAATTTTGTGTTTTGATTTTATATATTTTTATATAATAAAAAGTTCAAACATATATTTCTAAACTTTTATTTAAAATTTTTAATTTTAGTTAATATGCATTATGTTTTATTAATTATAAGTTATAACAATTGATGTCATAATTTATATATTTTAGTTTTTCACATACCAATTACCAATTGCATTTAACTTCTAAACTTCTAACTTCTAACTTCTAACTTGATAAATATTTATAATTATAACATAAAATTTTCAATTCATAACAATTGTCCAAAATCCAAATCCAATACCAAACTCAACTTACAAAACAACGTAATTTAATTTTCAATTTTCAATTTTCCACAATCAACAACTATACTATATTTAATAATACCAGACTACCAAGTACCAACCAGTCTATCCAATTTCAAATTTCAATTTCCAAATCACAAATACAGAAATGTAATTTCAACTTCAATTCTTCAATATTACTGAATAGTCAATACTGAATACACCTTCGGCAGAGCACAATTAACTTCAACTCTTCATCAATCACAAGATTCACAACACAAATGACAAACCCTTCGAGCAGCTGCTTCAACTTCAACTTCAACTTCCTTCCATTCAGGTCAGCACAGCAGCAAGCATACAGTCGCCAATTTCAACTTCAATTTTCAACTCAACACCAACAAAAATACAGCCAATTTAGAATTCAGAAACTAGGCTTCAACTTCAACTCAACACCAGCAGAAGTAAACTAATTCAGAAATTCAGCAGAAATACAACCATCGGCAGTCAACAATAACAATCACAAAATCATCATCCAACTTTCACAAATCCACCATCCAACACAATAAAAAGTTAAATCAAGTAGAAAAACAAGTGAAAATACGGTAAATAAAAAAATGAGAAAACATAAAGTCACAAACCCAGAAAAATCCTTCGAACTTCGGTGGTGTGAGTGACTGCTGGATCGGTGGCCGGTGGGGCGCCGGTGAGGCGCCGAAGCTGCCTGGTCACGGTGCGGTGTGCGATGGACGATGGAGCTCAGCAGGCGGCGACGTCTTCGGGTGGAGGAGAAGGGGAGGAGGAGGAGGAGGAGAAGAGAGACCCAGAGACCACGACAGAGGAGAGGAGAAGAGGAGGAGGAGGAGGAGGCTGAGGTGGCGACTGGCGACGCGGTTTCTCCGGTATGAGTTTTACCTATACCGATACCGGTTTTCTTCTTCAACCACACTCTTCATCTTAGCAGGTACTGTTCCTCTGCTGTCTCTGTCTCTGATTACATGCTTTGCTCATCTTCGGCCATTGACACAAAACGTGCCAAACGGTCAACTATTTGGCTCCTTTGGTAACTAGTTCAAAACAACCTTCACGCAAACAGCAGCTTGTCGATTCAACTGTAACAAATGTGTTCCACAGAAAGTATAATAGTTTATTACTAAATTTACTAATAAATATAAGTGATTAAAATAAAAGTAATTTAATTAATTTCCTATATTATTTATTATTAAATTATTTCGATAATAAAAATTACATTACCAGCCAAACAGACGACTGCAATAAGACTACCCTCTGGAATCCAACTTGAAAGCCTAGAAGGAACTCCTGAGGCCGCAAGCAATCAAATCGTAGAATTTATGGAAACAATTATACCTTGTAAGTTATTCTATGTATCAACAACTATAATTTGAAAAGATATATATTCATAAATGCCTTGACTTAAAACTAGTTGACTTTGTAAAAATCTATAAAACAATAGTCTGTCGATTGAAACCTAGCAGGTGTCCATAACATCAGCACCTACGGGTTGAACATTATCGTCAGGAATACAAATGGCGCCTAAATGCTAAATGAGGAAGGCAGGAGCACAAGATCAAAAATTCCGTCCTCTGAACACCTTGGCAGCATTATTATAATCCTGAAACAAATAGTGAATTTTGTGATCTGTACGCAGATCAGTGATTCATGGATTCAATCAACTCCATCTCATTGAATTTTCCACATGTTCTGCTGGTGGCTCATCGCAAGAAATATCAGCTCCCCACAATGTAACAATGCTACTTAATACTAATTTGACCCGGGCCAAAATAAGATTAAGACTACAAATCAAGACAGCCATAACGACTTGCTAGTAGTATACTGAACTATTCCTGCTGTGGTACTAGCAGGAAACTATCAATTTGTTGTGACTTCTTCTGGTAATGTTCTCAAGTAAGATAATCAACCCTCAACATCTGCAGAAATCCACCCTCAAGAATCTAGCAGATATTTTGTCGTGGTTTTAGTAAAGACAAATGGAAAGGGATGGCATCCAGGCTACAACAACAATATTGCAGAATGCCTGCGCTCTGACCCAAATTCATCGCTTAAGATCATCAGACATTGCAGAAGGAATGCAGTGTGTTGTTAGAATATCTACAGTTGCTGCTTTGGCATTTTTGGTCTGGAGAACCACAATCTATATAAATGAAAAGATGAAAATATCAGGGTGGTAAGACACAAATAAGAATATAAATATATACATATGTATATATGTATGTATGTATAAAGTGAGGAGAGAACCTGTTCATATTCTAGATCAAATTTCAAAAACTCATCATCACAGCTCTCCACCATGTTGGCTAAGCTCCTTAAATTGTTTACAGGCTTACCATTGAAAGCAAGGACCTGTATACAATCATAAAAAAAACAATATTCAATAGTATGCTACATCCATACTGAAATTATCACTAGTTACAGACAACAGGTCAACTACCTGAGTGTTGACAATGTCCTCATACCCAATATTCACGTCCGCAACAAGCACCTTCAAGAAATCCTCCAGTAAGATAATAGTTTGGAAGCACAGATCAGTAAAATGAATAATACCAAATAATGAGGGGAGACCTGAGAAACCACAACAAGCTGCTCATTGGGTGATCGTGGCATTGAATGCAGAAGTTTATCCAGAAGCTTGACAGGAGCTTCGTACTCGTAATCTTTGCCATACTTCACAAATGTACACAAAAATATTGTAACAATGTAACACGTACCATCAAAGAATTCTCAGCAATGACAAGTATTAGCTTAAAATTCCAGAGTTTTATGAAAATCAGGTACAAGAACTAAATTAGCCAAGTAGGTAAAACAGAGTCTGGAGATTTCATTTCTCAATAAGGGCGTGGAAATAAGAAAATGCAATTGCAAAGAATTAAAAATTTAATCCTTAGTTCTTATATTCAATACGAGGCATTTTGCTGAAACAAACAATTCTCTCCCATATGTTAACAGCTGCAGTATTCTACCGTTGTTTCCATAGTTCTTATATTCCAGAGCATGAAGCCAACAAATGTATAGTAGAAATGCAGCTACAGACAGATAAGAGTCATAATCATCATCAATCATCTGTACTTCACGGTATAAAACATTCCAATCACAACTTAAATTATTTCAGCATCATCAAGCAAATTTCGTTTACGAAAAGTGATCATTCTCAACTTCAAGGCAATAATTCACACATGTTGACACTAAAAATAAATGACATACAGAAACAGATAATATAACTGAATCACAAACCTCAGAACGCAGGTAGGGAACTGAGACTGTTGTGAAGACAAATCCAGCAATAATATAATAAGAAGGTGGTCTGCCCCTCACATGAGGTGGAATGAGCCTTTTGTGAGTTGAAAGTTTGATATCAAAACTTAAAGACTCAGAATTACGGAGAACTTGAATAGCCGCACTATCTCCTGTATACTTTTGGGAGATAAGGTAGCTGAAACCTATGCGCTCTCCAAGTCGAAAGGGAACTGAAAATCAAGAAAATGAGGGGTCTTCACATATGATAGAGCAAGCATCATGATGTTCAAAATATGTGGTAATGCCAATAATCTCCATCAAGCAAATTAAACAAAGCATTCATGCCAATGTGCAGCTGAAAAAGTATCAGTAATCAGATATGTGCCATGACATAAAAAGAAACTAACCAGTTCCATCATTGGCAATATTCACCCCATCAAAGCTGAGAATAATGTCTGAGGGCTTCAAAACTTCAGACTCTGAAGCAGTGGGATCAATTCTTCTGATACGAACACCTTTCTGATCAGGCTTCATACCCATTGCTATTCGCAAGTCTGGATTTTCCATTTTCTGCCATTCAATCCCAAGAAATGGGAATCCTAGCATGTACAATGTGATCGTCAGATTTAATCAATAGTCATCTGGATATAACATTACTTGGTTAAACCACTTGCAATTTATTTACAAGTGTCCAAGTTTTGTTACACGGGCCACATCGATAGATAATAAGCAAGTAGACTAGTTACCTGTATATGCTCCATTTTTCTCATAATCTCGGATGAAGTGCAAGATAACCGGTGTAGGTATAACATACCCGATATTTTCAACATCTTCATGTTTAAGAGACTGGAATGCAATGCCCACACACTTGCCTCTATCGTTAAAGGCTGGACCACCAGAGTTTCCTGAGTTTATAGCAGCATCTATCTGCAGATATAAGAAAAGGCTTATATAAAAAGCTGCCTAATACATCCACCATAAAAACAATAGGTAGTATTTCGTTATTTTGTAGGATGTCATGCAATAGACTAACCAAGGATACAATGGACTATAAAATACCAATAAGCAGTACATAAGTAAGTACACCAATAAAGAGAATGTGTGTGTTACAAATTTCATCCAACTATTTATGTATAGGGAATGAATGACATACTATAATAGTAATTACATCCCATATAACATTATATTGTACAAATAAAAGCAAAGAGTTACAAGAATATAACCTGCAAACCTAGAAGCTCTGTTGACCCATGAACATAGGACAAAATCTCTATACGTGACACAACACCACTTGTGACAGAAATTGTGTCCCCTCCAATTGGGTAACCGACAACAGTAACAGCATCTTGAAGTGAAGGCAGATCCCCAAACTCAACAGGTGAGACCCCCTCCCAAAACTCATCATCATTTACTGTTAGCATGGCTGCAAATTATAGAAAGCAAAATTTTGTTAAACATAAAATTCCATTTTCAAATCCGCACATCAGGACAAGGTAACAAAACTTCCACCATATAATACACACTGGATGATCAGCTTATCTAAGCTACATTACGAGAGTTATTCCTACATCTCTTAGTATAGATACACTCATTGGTTAGTCCGGATCCCTTACTCTGATATAATTCCGACTAGATTACTTTACCATTAAAAGGATTCATCTTATCTTACATCTACCTTCTTTGGATTCTTTCCTCAGTAGTTCACTTTTTCTGGCGGTTGGCTGTTGAGATTTGTTGAAATTCATTTCATTCTGAATTTCAGTGTTATTGCATATTTTCACATAAAATAAAAGTTGCAAATTGAGCAGCGTCACAATTCAAAATCTGATTGATATCTCAGTCCCACGAGTAACAATCAGAATCAGAATATGCTGCAGCTTATGCTAAAGAATATTCAGTAGTGTCTATGTTATTTGAACATAACATGATTCTTTGCCCAGCTGTTGTCCCTCAAGTTGCGTCGCATTGGCTCTTCATTCATTATGAAACCCAAATTAAATTTTGTGACTTCAACTAGTGAAATCCGCTTAACCAAAACTTCTAGCAAAATCACAACCAGTCTTACAATAAAGTAAAAATCCAAACCACCCAATGCTGATATCTGAAAGAAACAGGTATTGAAAAAAGTAGCTTTTACCAGTCAACTAATAAAACTCCAAAACTACCATCAACAAAATATCTCAAACCGGGTACCAACAACATCAAGTTGTGAACTTCCTTCGAAACACAATTTATATAAACAAATTAAGGATCATTACCAATATCACATTCAGTCCCAATAGCAAGCACAGTAGCCAAATACTTAGTATCAGAACCACGCTTCTTGACCTTAACCTGAGTAAAATGCTCCACAGAATGTGCATTGGTCAAAACCCTTTTGCCTCCAATAACAAACCCGCTGCTACTCGAGCTGTACTGCCTCTTTCTCTGCCACGGAAGCGAGAAATTGGGCTCCGTGTGAACGCAGAACACTTTGACCACGGCGTCCATTGCTGGAACCACCCTGGCAGCACCCTCCGATGATGGTCCTTCGGCGAGCACCTCACCACCATTCATCAACGGAGGAGGCTTCTCGGGTTTGTCGGGGCTGTACCTGGACCGCTTTCTGGGGCGGCCCCGGCGACGGTGATGGTTGTCAGTGGCGGGCGTGGTGGGATTGATTTCAACATTGGTGACGGAGAAAACGTCGTCTTCAAAGGAGGCGACGGAGTGATCTAGGGTTTGCGTTGGGGTTTTGGGCTTGCGACCTCGTTTCTTTCCCATTGAGGATTTTGTCAGTACAATTACAAATTTGGGAATGGAAACGAAATGAAATGGTTGATGGGTTAGGGTTTAAAGCTTTCAGAAGATGAAAGACGAGCTCCAGTAAGGAACGGAGCGGCTCTTAAAACCAAAAAGCAAAAACAATATGACCAAACAAAAAGTTGAATGTAATATTTAAGTTTCAAATTTCAAAAGGTGTAACTAATTATAGAGATGTCGCCAGGTCGGACCTGAGCTAAGTTGACCCGTGGTTTGACCGGTCGAGATAGGTCGGCCAAGCCATGGCAAGTGGAACATATATTTTTTAAAAAAACGTAAAAAAAATAATATCATTTTTGAAATAACGGTCAAATTATGAGTCGTAGCCAAGGTCATGACCTGGTTAATCCAGGTCAAGGTCATGACCTGGTTAATCCAGGTCAAATCAAGTCAGACAAGGTGATGGAGGACTCTCAAGTGCAACAATTTCTATAGTAAAAGAGCCCATTTAAGCCCACAATGAAGCTATAGGTCTTGCTTCGGCCTTTCGATCTTTGCAAAGCTTATATTTGTGAAGGCCAAGTCAGCTCGTAAGCATTAGGAGCCTTGATTAATGTAGAACTATTGACCAGCCCTTAAATTGACATGTTGAAGCCCAAGATAGAGCCCAAGACGTTTTGGAGGTTCAGCTTTTCTTTTGTTATGTGATGAATAAGAGCTTTTAAAGCTCATTAGTTTCCTTATTTAGTTATTTATTTCTATTTCTATTTCCTTTTAATCTCTACAATTTATGGTAGTTTTATGGATAATTATGGGATGTTTTATTTATATTTATAGTCCATTAGTTGCTGGAGGGAAGCCAAAAGGGCTAGAGGAACCGAATTGTGGCTATCCTAGTCTAAAACTTTCCTATTTAAACAACTAATCTTCTATATTTGTAAGGAGATTATGATGAATGAAAATTGAGAGAATTTGCTTTGCAATTCTTAAGGGTTTGAATGTTTTCCTACAACATATCATAAGGTTTTATTAGTTTCCAAAAACTAAAAGGTTTTGTTTGTTTCCAAAAACAATCACCTATCTTTCACCCATTTAACTTTCCAACCGAATTCCACAATTCTAGCTTTCCATTTCAACAATTCCAGCTTTCCATTTCCATAACATCCTATTCAAGAAAAATAATATCTTTTTTTTCTACTCATCAGATTGAGAAACTCCTTTCAACAATGTTGTAGTTCATTTTTTGAACTTTAATTTAGCCTAAAAAACTACCCCAAAACTCCCAGTCGTTTGCCCAGAAATGCACTTTGAAATCATCTAATTGTTGACCTCGTAGTTTCAACACTTTCCTAATCCATAACCAATCTATCAAGAAAATTCATAACTTTTTTTCTACACATCAGATTGCCACGATTCCTTCACCAAAGTTGTGGTTCACATCTTGAACTTCAATTTGACATCCAATTTCATCCCATTTGACCCATCCAATGATCCAAAACATGATTTAGAAATCGACTATTTTGTTTTCACCTGATAAGACTAAAACTGTCCAATTTTTAAATCACCACCATCAGCCACCATTTCCACCACCACCAATTCTAGCCACCACTAGACTCCATATGCCATCAGTATGTGATTGAGTATTTATAAGATTGTGCAATTAATAATGTGTGTGCAATATATGTATTGCATGATGCTGATATACATGATAGAACGTCCGCATCCAGATATTTCAGGATCATGGAAGCTAATGCTAAGGTGGAGCATACAGTAAGTCTACCTAGATGGTCTCATTTTAATTGTTTGTTTTATTTAAAATTTTTGTATTGAATTACTACTAATATGATTGATGTGAATGCCTTGATTATTGTCCAAGGCTTTTAATGCATGTAAAGATCATTGGAAGTGCTCCCTGAATGTGAAATTGAATGAATAAGTGATACTCAACATTATTGTTAAAGGTCGTACCAAGGTCCGATGATAAATGTGAATGTGAATGTGAAACTTAAATCAAGTGACTGATTGAATATATATTAATGTGATACATTTCATTACATGAATGCATGATAATATAAAGGCTGTTGTGATTGGAGTAGCCACCGAAAAAGAGCTTAAAGCTCAGAATGTGGTAAGAGCTTGTGGCTCACTATGTAAAATGAGCTTTGTATCTCTAACAGATAAGGGATAGTTATTAATGAGCTTGGTATCCACAATAAATACGGGACAGTTATAAGCACTTGGTCATAACAATAACAATTGAAAGTGAGTCTCATAAGCATTTTATATGCATTTGATATGTATGATTTAAATGATTGAAATAAATAGTCTGAATGATTTCTAAATATGAAATATGATTTAAGTGAATATAAAATGTATGTGCCTCAACATATTGAATTGATAAAGTGATGTGAATTTTGTGAGTATATTAATTGATGTGTTATGTGAATGAGTAAGCCATCGAGGATAGTCCACTAACTGTATTCGCAAAACTCAATCTAATATTTGCATCATTTTTCAGGCTTAGAGAAGATCTCTAGTTAGACATGTTGGAGTCTAGTCACTGCATTCGAGTGAGAGATAGAGGTTGGGATCAGTTTGCGTCTACATATGTATTTCATTATTTTGTATCAAAATATGTATTCATAAGTACTGTACAATGTATATGTGAATGATTTTGTAATGTAATGACATTATGACTAAAAGTGTTTTGTATCTGTAATGGGCCTAAGTTACTACTGAAATTCTGATGATATGTATAATAGTTGTTAACACTTGTGATTGAAAATGTTTATGAATAAAATGAGCTAAAATTGATTAATGGTTTTTCGAAATATGCGTGTGATGTGTCAAAAGTTTTTAATGGTTATGATTGATTGACTATCCTAGCACACCAACCTTATAGAGTGTATTAATGAATACCGACAGTATGTTAGGGCATATGCGCTATAGGTGTGAGGTGCTACAAAGTTGGTATCAGAGCCCATATTTAGTATCTTACATGGGCATTTTTCAAACTATATCTTGAGATACATGCATTTTAAACATGTCTTAGTATACAGTGGCAACTGATCCCCAGTTTGAGTCGCATTTCCAAAAGTCACACGCATGAGCATTTATTAAGAATTTAAGCTATTAAAAGCAAGGAGAAGGATGATAATATGTCAAAATGTGAGAAAATGAAAATTTGCAGATATCTAGAAATGAGAAATAGTATCTGGTTCTATATGATAGATAAAGATTCACTACATTTGTATGTGTGGTTGTATCATTGAGCATGATATCAATATTGTACTGTGATGGTATACCCTTGAATGCGATATAGATGTGAATATATTGTCCTGGATTGATTGAGGAAAATAGAGATATGGTCGAAATGACAAGATTTAAAGTGTATAAGCAAAGTTGGATGAAAACAAAATTTATTATGATCTTAAGAAGATGAACTTGTAACTGAAACGGTTGTTTGATTAATATGACAAGAGCTATGATCCACATAAGAATGTGTTAGTGAAATTGAGATCAGAATTTCATGATTATTATACATCTATAATTTTGAATTGATTGCAAATATATGTATGTAAGATGTAATAAAGGATAATTGGAAGACATTAATGATAGCGACACATATAGAAGTTCAAAAGGTGAAGTTGAATTGTTATTGTGAGTACATATCTAATAATATGATCACCTTGACAAGTGATATTATTAAGTACTTGTGTATCATATAATTGGATATGAATAGGAAGTGATCCATGGCTTATCGAATGCTTTTAAGTTTTAATCCTTATAGTTAAACTTTTAAAATGAATAAGAGTAACACATGAAAGAATTTATAGTGATCAATTGGGGATAGATTAAGACTGTAAATGATGTTAATATATGTGATGGACTCGAGAAAAAAGGGAAGGAAAAAGAAGCAGGGCATGATCGTGGCATAGTCCCCACAATCGTGACCGAGATTAATTGGTTCTATCACGGTTATGGCAGAATCCCTAAGATCGTGGCCAATCCATGAGTTTCTATCATGATCATGGTAGGGACACCACTATTGTTGGCTGGCAAAAAAGGAGACATGTTGTCAATTGAGATTAAGGCATCCTTAGTATAAGTTATTAATTGGTGACTTGTTGAAAATACATCTTTAGATAAGATGAAATAATCCTGATGGTATATACCAAGGTATAAGAATAAATGAATCTGCTTACTGCTTCACTGAGCCTTATTATAATGGATATTTTGATCATATAAGTTATGAAAGAAATCAATCTTATTGAGATATTATGAATAGATGAAATTGATCTTCTTGAGGTACTAAGAATGGTTCATAAGCAATGATGAAATCAGTTGATTGCTAAGGATTACGTGAATAATATAGATGATATTAGTAAGAAATATTCTTTCGAAGAAGAATTTAACCGAAATAGGTTATGTAGACCCGATGTTTTACTTCTAAGAATGAACAATGATGGAATAAATTAGAAATGAATATTTAATGAATCAAAAGTGAATATTGGAGTCAGATAGATATAAGTCACAATTGCAAGAAAAATGAATATATTATAGATGGTGCATTTGTCGTATCCGTTATAAAGTATCCAACTATATTATTGGATTCTTAAATTAGAGATAATACTACTAATATTGCTGAAGGAACTAAGGTCCACAAAGTATTCTATATTCGTATATTCTGAAGGTACAAGTTAGACTTGATGTGTGTGTTCAAAAAACTAAGAGTTCCAAATAGATTGAAATATGTGGAGAAACTAGTACGAATGAATAGACATTAGAATAATTCAACAAGAAATTAGAGGAAATCGAATGAATGGAGAAAATCATTCGAGAAAAGAAGTCAATCGAGAGACTGAGAAAAATATGAGATAATATTACCTTATTTAAGGAATTAGTTGTTTAAGAAATTCAAGAACAAGTTATAAGCATCTCGAACTAATTGTGATACCTATAAGGGTTGAAAAATGCCTGGCAACATTTATGATGTTGAAGAATAACATTCTCCAATCTTACTTTTGAGTGTATTTGAAAAGTATTGTGAATATGATACATTTCATTACATGAATGCAAGACAACATAAAGGCTGTTGTGATTGGAGTAGCTATCGAAAAAGATCTTAAAGCTTATAAAGTGAAAAAGAGCTTAAAGCTCATAATGTACCAAGAGCCTCTAGCTCACTATGTAAAATGAGCCCTGTATCTCCAATGGATAAGTGACAGTTATTAATGAGCCCAATATTAACAATAGATACAGGATAGTTATAGGTACTCGGTCGCAATAATAACAATTGAAAGTGTGTAGCGCCCCACTCTCACAAGACAGAGACCCGACATATTGAGTGATGTCCGAGTATATACCCCACAAAGGTGGCATGCTAGAATAGTCAATCAATCAAACACCCGAAACTGAGTATAAATTTTTCAAAAATATCATAGGCATATGCAGAAATCAATATTCAAATTCAGACCCATACTTTCATTCATAACTTTTTCAATCACAAGGGTTACAATCATTTCACAAATCATCTGAATTCCATTAGTCACTAAGGCCCATTACAGATACAAAACACTTAAATTCATAATTGTTATTACATTACAAAATCATTTATAAACATTTCGCATTTGGAAAGTTATTATAAAAAAATAAAGAAGTACAAATGCAGACACGAACTGATCCCAACTTTTATCTTTTACTTGAATGTAGTGGGTATTCTCCTGTTTGCCTAACGGGATACTCTTCTGAGCTTGAAAAATATATTACAAATTTTGGGTGAGTTTTACAAACTTAGTGAGTGACCATCCTCGATAGCTCACTCAATCACATACATATACAGCTTATATAATCACATATCGCTTTGTTCACAACATTCACATTCTCATTCAATTACAAGTTAACAGGATATTGCAATCATTCGAACATACATATTAAATGAATATGCAATGCACATGTGACTCACTTTCATTTATTACTTTGTTGTTGTGACTGAGTGCCTTTTTACTAACCCATATCCCTTAGTAGATACCGAGTTGTATTAGATAATGTCCCATATCCCTTAGTGGATACCGGGTACATTCACATCTGAGCCAGAAGCTTTTATCATAGTCTGAGCTTTAAGCTCTTAATATTGACTACTCCAGTCACAACTGCCTTTATCTTTCATACATTCATGTAATGAAATGCATCACATTCTCTAATTTTAGTCTATAACATTCTTTCGGATTCACATTCAATTTCATACTCATCTTCGGACTTTAGTCCGGAATTCAACAATTAAGTTAAGAAAACACATATTTCTTTCATATTCACATGCAAGGAGCACTTCAATGTTCTCACATATAACCAGCTGCTCGGACATTCAATGTCCAGAATCAGCATGGTGAGGGTGAAAGTGAGTTTCGTGAGTGAAGAAGAGAAACATGAAGAAAAAGATGAAGAAGATGGAGAAATGAAGCATATGTCGTGAATGGGCAAGTAAAAGACCATTGAATGGTCTTTAATTGGGTAAAAGAATAGTAACTGATGAGGGTAGTGACACTTGTCACTTTCCTATGGTGCCACTTTTGGTCTTTTAATCTACTAGTCCATTTGTCTTCAATTTTCAACCTTAATTTTCAATGACATAACTCATTAAATCTTAATGTCACATATTAAATTTTCTAGTACCATTTGACATTTATTTCTACCACTATTCATCAATTATTCTGCCATTTGGTATTTTTCTTAGTCTAAAAATTACCCAAATTTTCAAAATTTTCCTAAAATTCACCAAAACTTCTAAATCACTATATATATTCTCCAAATCAATTTTCAACACATAAAACCACAATTCTAAAAAAATCACATTTATAAGTTAATTATACCTGGAATATGTCAATGAATGCATGTACAATTATTTTAATATACATAAGTTCAATGTTTACGTGTATTTGCATATCATATAATGCATGGGCATGCTCATGCATTATATGATATGCATATTCATGCTCATGCTTTTCTTCTATTCTCTCATTGCTATTTTCTGAATTACCAAAATCTAAGGCTCTAACCTTAATATGGGAATAGAATGTTACATTTCTCCCCTTAACAAATTTCGTCCTCAAAATTATTATCTGATTGATTAATAAGGTAGGGGTGTTATTTTCTCATAGGCTCCATCATTTCCCCGTATAACTTCATTACTCGAATACTTTCTTCTAATTGACTATAGTTGATAGACTTACTAGGTCTTTCTATCACTTATTTAGTCATTCACTTTCTTAACCGGTTCCTCAATATATCTTAGATTATTCACAAATTTCACTTCTTGTGCCAAAATTACATCTATGTCAGATCATATCGATATTTCTTAATATTCTCACATATAACACATTATGGATATGAGACATCTTTATTGATAATACAAACTCATATGCTAATGGTCCTATGCTCTCAATAACTTCATGTGGACTAATACAATTTGAGTCTAATTTATCCTTTTTCCTAACCTAAGCACACCTAGGCAAGGTGATTGTAGCACCCCACCCTCTCGAGACATGTATCCGACATCCTGAGTGATGTCCGAGTGCGAATCCCACAAGGGTGGCATGCTAGAACAGTCAACCACTCGAAAACTCAGTACAAGTTTTTTTATTCTTTTGGAAAACAATATATGCATACGCGTATACAGAAATTAGTAATCAAATTCGGACCCATTTTATATATAAACATTTTCAAACATGAAGTTACAACTAGTACACAACTCATCAAAATTTCACTAGTCACTTAGGCCTAAATTCAAATACAAAACATTTCCAATTTCAGAAGTTATTACATACTGAGCTATTAAAATACATAAGATACAAAAATTTGTAGAATATACAATTTAGCACAAAAATAAAGAAATACAATGCAGATGCAAACTGATCCTGACTTCTATCCCTAACTTGCACGCAGGAGGTATACTCCCATTTGCCTAACGGGGTATTCTTCTGATCTTGAAAAATATTTGCAAATTTTGGGTGAGTTTTGCGAACTCAATAAGTGACCATCATCGGTGGCTCACCCAATCATATAACACATAATTCACATTCACTTCATTTCATATCACACACACTCAATACACTTTAATCATTCATATTATGCATATGTAGTGCACATAAGACCCACTTTCCATTTGTTATTTTGTTGTGACTGAGTGCCTAAACTGTCCCTTAAAGGACTCATTGATAACTGTCCCATATAGGGCTCATTGATAACTGTCCCTTATCCACTTAAGGGATACAGGGCTCATTAAACGTTGAGCCTGAGGCTCTGAATCACTTTTGAGCTCGATGCTCATTTTCACTCGTTGAGCTTTAAGCTCTGATCGGTGGCTACTCTGGTCACAACAGCCATTATGTTTTATGCATTCATGACGTAGAATGCATCACTTATATTTACATATTCCTATTCACTCATATTCACATATCATCATACTTTAGTCTAGCATTCAACTTTAAAGTTGAGAATCACACTTTCATTCATATGCAAATGCACATTCAAAAACACACTTGTCATCGGACTGTGGTCCGACATCTAACAATCAAAGTATGCACACTTATTTCATCTCATTCACATACAAGTAGCACTTCAATATCCCAATCAAACATCACAATCATCAGACCTTCTGTCCGGAAACCAATACAGTCAATCACATTCATACAATCATTCATTAATCAATTAATACAAAAATTCAAACCAAACAAACAATAAGATGAGACCATCTAGGTCTACTCACTGTATGCTCCAGATTTGCATTTGTTTCCATGATCCAGAAACATCTGGATGCGGACATTCTATCCTGTATCACCATTATGCAAAACATATATTGCACTCACATTATTAAATGCACAATCACATAAACATTCAGTTTTACACATATGTATGTGTATAATGTATAATGCATGCTCAATGACAATCCCAGGTATATTTTCTAAATTCATATCTCATGCTCATTTCCATTTCATAACTCATATATGTCTAATTTAACTTAGCTTTACACTTCATTTGTATATAATCTTTCTAAATTCTCCTTTTAATCTTTACCTTTTGCATGTGTCTAGCTTATTCATAAGCTTACACCTCAAGAACTGTTGGAACCCCACCCTGGTGAGTCACGTGTCTGACGTCCTACGTAACATCTGGACGCGCATCCCACGAGGGAGGAATTCCCCACCAGGTCAAACCTCAAACACGAATCCGTTTCAGTTATTTCTGAATAGATCTTGAAAAATTTACCCTAATTGCTCTCAACAAAATTGATCTTCTTAGGGCCCAAAATTAAATCTGATTCTTAATCTAAAATGAAATTCCACATATCTAGATTATTTAGAGCCAAAAATCTCCTCAATCGGATCTCTATAAATCGAGAAATCGCCCAAAAACGGAATCATATTCAATATCTCCGTTCAATTGTCTCCCTTTGCTTTAATCTAAAAAATATTAATTCAATCTCGAAAATTCTAAATGTTTACATGGGAGGGTAGAAAATTTTCTTAGAAAACCAATGCTTCAAAAATTGAGTGAATCGGAGGTCAAACGAAAAAGTTACAAGCAAAATAGTGGAAGGAGGTTGAATTTGGGAAAAGAAAAAAAATCAGAAAATAAAATAAAATCAAAAATTTCCCGCGAACGGCGTCGCCTCGCGCACGAACGCTCGCGATCGCGAGGCGGTCGCAGGGCGAGGGCCTTGCCCACGCGAGACGCTCGCGGGGGCCTTGCCCTCGCGAGGCGCTTGCTTGAGCTAGGCGCTCGCCCTCGCGAGGGCGCCTGCAATTTCCAAATAATTTTTTTTAAAACAAAACAA
>JAOTIZ010000036.1:0-15884 GCA_027123425.1 Erythroxylum panamense
AAAAATAGGCTCAGAAACAGGATGGAAGATGAATATCTTGCAGATTGTATCATCACTTACACTGAAAGGAGAATAGCTGAAAAATTTGATACAGATTCAATTATAGATGAATTTGATGATATGAAGGAGCGTCGCGCACTACTTCGACTTCAACATTGAAGTAATTTTTTTTAGTTTAACTTTTTATTTAGGATAAATTAATGTATAAAACATTTTAGTGACAGTTTTTTGTTAGGAATACTTTGTTAACTATGTATGAATGTTTACATATTTGTGGTTTAAGTTCCTTGCCCCCCCAAGACTAAAATCCTGGATTCGTCGCTGGTCTTGTTTTTATGTATTATATATTCTTCCTACAAGTATTATGATATAGTAAATGAGATGCTTACTACTAATACTATTTATGACATTGACTATCATTCTTAAATGCATTAATTATTTTTAGTCAATAATAATAGTATTGCTATTGAAATCATTTTTACCAAAATTCCGTCCACAAATTTCCTATAATATCATATCTTACCTAAAAAACTACATATCTTAGTAACTATAGTGGGATGGCTCTCTCACTACCTACTAGACTTTCTTTAGATCTACTGATATCACCTCTTGTTTCACCTTATACCATAGAAAAGAAATCTCTTCCAACCATATGCATTTCTCAACTTGATATACAACTTATACTCCCTCCATATTTGTAGTATGACCTTTAAATACTCTATGTGCCCCTCTGTACTCTTGAAATAAATCAAGATATCATCTATGGTTACTACTACTTCAAAATAAGTTTGAATACTAGGTCTATCAAATCCTTAAAAATTGTAAGAGCAGTAATTACCAAAATGATATCACCAAATCTTATAATGACCACATTGGGTCTTAAAGGTTGTCTTTGTTATATCCTTCATATTGATCTACACTTGATAATAACTTGATCTTAATAAATCTTCAAAAGTAACTTAACCCTTTATAATTGTTCAAACAAATGATCTTAGTATAAGATAATAGCTCTTTACCATCACCTATTCAACTCTATATAGTCAATACAAATCCTCATGACACCATCCTCTTTCTTTATAAAAGTATTGGTGCACCCCAAGAAGAGACACTCAATCTAATTTAACCTTTATCTGAAAATTGTTGTAGTTGTTTCTTAACTCCTTTTCATATGTGCTTTCCGTCCAATAGGGAGCCTTGGAAATTTTGACTAGTACCTAAAGCAATCATAAACCTATACAATACCTCTTCTAAGGAAATTAAGTCAAAAAATCCTCAGGAAATGCATTATAAAATTCTTTTACCATAGGAATATTATCCAATTCCACTCCCCTCACCTACATTCACTAAGGCCACTAAAAACTTAATGCTCTATTATTAAGGATGAAAATGGGCTTGATAGCTTATCGTCGGGCTCAGGCCCTGTCTGAGGTCCAATAGCTTGAGCCCAACACAACCAAGCCAATCTTGACTCGACCTACCTAATTTTTAATTTTTTAAAATTAAAGATAAAAAAGACATTTTTTGTAAAATAATGTCATTTTCTTATAGTTATAAGGTTTTGAGTGGGGCCGAGCATAGGAAACCCTAGCCCAAGAATGGCCCAAGACCCGATCAACCCGTGCTTAGCCCATTGACCCTTATCTGACCCAAGCTCAAGCTCAAATGTCATCCCTACTTATTATCATACTCTTTGCTCATCCTGTCTAATCTTTCTAACAAAATTGAACCTTAAATCTTAAGATGTTAAAGTTTACCTTATTTTTGTTGAAGGTCTAAAGAGGCATTATGTCCGTTTAACAAAATCATAGTTATAATGAAATATGTACAAAAAATTATATATAAACTTTTAATAAAAGAAAATAATTCTTTAGCTTTTTAATATTTTCATGAAAAATTAAATAAGCACCTAACATTTTAAATTTTATAAGTTAACTCTTAACATTAACATCTATTTACTCACAACTTTTTCTTATATGAAACTTAAAAATGGACCTTCGACTTCTCTACTATTTGAATAAGCCATGTCTTCATCATACATTAACCATTAAATTGTGCTTATTAAAGCATTTTTGGAACCGATATTAACATGAAGGATCAATTCATAAACTTAAAAATCTAAAAGTCTTATTTGAATTTTTGTCAAAAACCTAAAGGTTGGAATCATATATTTATCCATTATTATTTCATAAATTCATAAATAAACAAACTTAGCTGGCCTTCACTGTTTCATTGCTCTGTAGGATCCTACCCCTAATCCCTATCCCTATCCTAAAGCTCTGATACCTAAAATATGTCACGTCTTAAGCTTAAGTCCACTAACAGTCCTATGATAGTCCACCAACTAATAGTAAAACCTAGATTTTTAGGTTTATAATCGAGCTAAAGGTAAACATATGTTATCACAAACTCAAACAAAATAATACAAAGTACCAAAATTCTAATAAATCATTCATAATTAAACCCCAAAGAATTCAACAGTAAAAATAATAGTTCAAAGCTTACTAAATCATCTATCTATAATAATATAATGCTCCTAAGTAGAGTACATAACTCAATCCTTTCTTTTATCCATAAACTCCTTCTTTATCGACTCTTCACTTGAAAACACATAAAGTATGGTATTATATTTCTAATAAGAAAAGGTAAACTAATAAGATAAAATTACATCCACTTATCAACATGAAAGAAACTACAATATTGTATCTATATGGCACTACCAACCTCTTCGAACTACCCGCTAAAGAAAAAAGTCTTAATAATGTGTTATATTATAGAGATAATAAGAAATGCAATACATAATTGTGTTGACTAACCACATAATTCCATGGAAACCTAAACAATGCACTCCAAGCAATAGAATGGTACATGTCTCATTCTACCTTCAACTAGTTTACTCAAGCAAACAGACTTATACATGGTACATGTCCCATTCTACGTCTAACTAATTTACTCAAGCAAATAGACTTATACACATCTAGACTAGCCTCAAATAATACTCTCCAAGTAGCAAAATGATATATGCTTCATTCTAGCGTAGGCTAATTTGTCCTAGACAATGAAACCAACACATCATTTTGTGATGTCGGTCATCATCATCACGTCATACAAACTTATGTAACTTCACCAGTTTAGGGCCTAAAAAATCATGTAATAGTAAATTTCAATTGTATAACACAATAAATATGCATATGAGATACCTAATTATAGAAATGTTTTTATAATTTAATTTTTAATTAGCTATCGGTGTTCATTAAGACCTGAAATCACAAGATAATTGCCTATTAATCTCTACTTGTTCACAAATCATGCAAACTCGCAATCCAACCCTTAGAATTAATAATTGTTGTGTCTAATTTCTATTGATTTTGTTTGCCTTCATATCTTGATTTTGTTACAAATTCTTATGTTTTAATCCAAATTTGAAATGAATTGAATGAAAATGATGTGAATATTGAATGAATGTTAATTGGATTATCTTGTGAATGTTGCATGGAAACAAGAAAAATTATGCATGAAAGAATGAAGGTGAATGTGAATTATGCATGTAACATGAATATATTAAAATTAATTAAAAACATGCATGGAATCGAGTTACACCCGTGACTGTGAAGGTCACGTCACGGGTGTGACTCATGGAAAGAAGAAAAATTATGCGTGAAAGAATGAAGGTGGATGTGAATTATGCATGTAATATGAATTAATTAAAAACATGCATGGAATCGAGTTACACCCGTGACTGTGAAGGTCGCAGGTGTGACAATAAGAGTCACACCCATGACTCCCAAGTCACGAAGGTCACATAATTTTCTTTAATTCTTTAAAAATTATGTGTCATCTGCAGGGTTGATAGCGTGAAAACCTAAACCTAGCTTTCCACTACAAATAGAAAACGAAGAATGTTGGAGGCGGACACACACACTCAGATAGAAAGAAAAAAAATAACAGAGAGAAGGTGTGGAGGCAGAGAAGTAGAGAGCTTCGACTGAGAGAAAGAGCAGAGAAAGGAAGTAGAGGTGAAAGCAAGTGTGAGCATTCGATCATTTGGGTGAGAACCAAGTGGAGGCAGAAGGCAAGATCTAATGCAGAGAGCTTAAGCTTTCTCTGTTACATTATGGAACTTCTCTGTTGAACTTGTTTTCTTTGTTAAAGTCTGATAGTCCATTTCGGTTTTCACTCTTTTTATTACTTTAATACTTCTCTGATATTGATAAAGATGATATTGAAGTATATGAAGATGATTAACCTTGTTTATTCCATGATGGGCTAATTTCTTTTTCTTGAGAATTAATGTAGCTAATTTAGTCAATTATGCATGATGAAGCGGTTGTTTTATTGTCTTATTATTTGTTATAGTTTCTAAGCTTATTGGATGTGATAGTATGGCCAAACTTTGCATTATTTTGGTATTAAATGAAGAATCTAGAGAAGAAGTTTAATATAGAACAAGAAACTATAGACACTTAAGTTATACATTAGAGATATATTAACTTAAGTGGGAATTATTGGTTAGGTTTATAATTAATTTGGATTGTAAACTTGTCGAATACAAAAGTTAGATTAGTTTGTTATTTGATTTGATTTTAAAATCTAGTTGTTAATTTTAGTAAGACAACTATCCAATCATTTCTCCTTAGTCATAAATAGGAGATTAAATTAATGAAATTAATTCTCAAGAGTCTCCACATTGATTAATCAATTTGTTTTTGCTTCCAGTTAAATCAGTTCACTTTTTACTCTAATTGCATAATTTTCTTTAAAGCCTTTACTCAACAAATCGAGATAAAATATTTAGGATTGTATTTGTTTTTATTTTTATTCAATATTATTTTGAGTAGACCAATTTCACCTCCGTGGGAGACGACCTTGGGTAATCAACTACAACTACCTCGTATACTTACGAGTAGGATAGCCTAGGTATTTTTAGTACTTATTTTGGCAAAATAATAATTTAACAAAAAACATAAATATACCTAATACACTAAATTAGGGTTCTTCTCCAATCTACTTAAAAATAAAAAATTAAAGAATGCAATTGACACTCAATAAAGTACTTAATATATATAAATAACAAAATAATAAAGCTAAACATTTAATTTGTATAAACTACTGATGAGTTGAGTCATGTTATCTATTTAATTTTCTATACTACAATATATCAATCACAATCTAAGGCAAATGTACATATTGTTTAGCGATAATACAATAGTGAATAAGTTATCAATCCCTATCAAAAGTGATCGAGAAAATCCCTTTTTATTACACAAAGCAAATGCTATATATATATATATATATATTATTTAATCTTATCTAACTAACACATGTACACTTCAATAATTAAACTAGTAATTTATAAATTTGTTAACCTCCCCTCAAGTTAGAGAGTATAAAATTTTTATACTCAACTTGACTACTGATGAAAAAGAGGTAGTTGGTGGAAATGCTTTAGTAAAATCATTAGTAAGTTGATTGTTACTCCTGAATGAAAGAAAACAAATAAACTCTTCTTATAATTTTACCAGAATTGGTGCCAATCAATTCTTATATATTTTTTATGCTCATGAAACTCCATATTCTCTACAATTTTGATTTTTGAAAGATTGTCACAATACAATAGTGTTAAACGGAATTTTCAAATATTACAATAAGAATTTCAAACCATTAGAGCTCATAAATTGTAAGAGCCATAACTTTATATTGTACCTTATTAGTAGACCTTGAAACAGTTTTCCACTTCTTAATTTTTCATAAAATCAATGCAACACCTAAGAAAACACAATAACTAGTAACTAATCTCCTAGTATCTAAGTAGGAGGCTCAATTTAAATCAGAAAAGGCAGAGAACTTCAGTTATTGTTTGAAGGGAAGAACAAGCCTTGACTTGGAGTCCCTTTTAAGTATCTAAAAACCTCTACATTTTTTGGAGCCTCTAAAAATGAAGATAATTGTTTTTGCACTGTAAAGTAAATTAATGTTAAGAAACTTAAATTTGGTTTAACATAAAGATAATTAAGTGACCCAAAAAGTAATCTAATTATGTGAGTTGAAGCCCTGTAAAGAAAATTACACCATATTAATGTAGGCCTATTAGGCCTGAGGTTAGAAAGCCCAATAAGATAAACTATAGATAAACGATATGGCTCCTACATCTGCTTAAGGAAGTTTTCACATATACCCAAATTCTTTGATTCATTAAGAGGTTTGTGTATTAAGAAGTTATAGACTAACCTTAATGTGTCATTTCTAATAACTTTTATATATGTTGAATGAAAGTTTTAGTAGTTTTTTTGAAAATTGATGAGTTTATTAAAATGTACACTAGGATACTCAAATAAAAATAAAAAGTAAAGCAAGTACATTTCTACACTATCTCTATGTATATAAGGTTATAATTGATCCCAATGTAACGCCCTAAAAATTTTGGTTTCATGAATAATACTTTTTGGGTCATGAATAATGCATCCCAGATGAATAGTGACACCCAGGACTCAAACTGCACTTTATTTGGTATTGGATAGTATTATTCAAGGATAGCCCGAGGATCAAATTTGAGATCAAAACGAATTCATTTTAAAGGTTTGACTAAGAGTTGACTAGTGGTTAAAGTTTGACCAAAGAAAGGGGTGAAAGTCAAACTTAAAAATATTAATAGAAAATAAATTATATCAATTAATGTATTTATGTGGGGTTGATATTTCTATGGATATTATTTATTGAGAAAAAGAAAAGAATTCATAAGTTTTAATGGTGTTATTTTTTGACCTATGGACTAAATAACTCCCAAATAATTTTTACTATGAATTTTAAAAATTATTAAATGAAGATATTTTAGTGAGATTAAATCTAACTAATGAATTAAAATTGAAAGTGAATTTTGGATCTTGAAAAATAAAATAAAAGAGTTAAATTTTGGTATTTCTTGAATCAATTTTCCTTTTTATTAAAACTATTGGATTTTTAAGGAAATTATTAAGGGACCAAATTGCATTTTTGCCAACTATGTATTCTATTCTTCACCCAAATTTGTCAAGAACAACCCTCCATCTTCCTTCTCCACTTTCTTCCATTTTCTTCCATTTTCAAGCCAATTTTCTCTATCTCTAACCCCTAAATCAACAATTAAACACTAAATCATCAACCTAGGGTCCCTAACATCATCATATCAATAAGAATTTTGGGAAAAAGATGAAAAAAACGTAAATGGGTTTTCTTAATGAATAGTACCTAAATTTAAGAAGGTAAGTTAATGGAGTTTTGGTTTTTTTTTATACATGATTTTAGTGTGGTTGTATGCATTAATGAATAAAATGCATGAAATTGAATTTTGATGCAATTTTATGAAGATAAATAAGAGGAATTGAAGGAGAGAGAGAAAGGATGAGAATAGAGAAATAAGGTACATGTGACAAGAATAGAGAATAAAGAAACAAAAAAATACATAAAGATTTTTAACAAGATTTGACTAATTAAGTATGTTTACATCCTCGAGAGATAAGATAAGAATTACTGATTTTACTACATTGTTCAATATTCACTAAATGAAGATTGTAGATTTTCTTTTACATTAGTTTTACACAATTATAATAATATGAAAAGTCTAGCTCGTATAATCCAACATAACTTATCCTTTATCATACTCAAAATTAACTTAGACATATTTCTAATAAATCCTAAAATCTTTTCAAAGTTTGAAACCTACTCTAGACAAGGTTATCCATCACGAATATAGTCTAGAACATGATCGTGCTTTAGACAGTATATCTAATTATCTTTCTAAAATATGGACACAAGCTCTAAAACATTCATGTCGTAGGTCACATATCTTTTTCCTTCTCTATGCATATAGACACGATTTATGACATACTCATATCCCGCTGCATGTCCTTCTTTAAAATAATATGTACCACACTAATACGCTTATGTTTTACCCATGTCTTTGTCATTGTATTTCAAAGAAAAGATGCTCTAACATATTATTATGTACCAGATTTTATCCAAAAATTTCTAAACACATGTGTATTTTTTAAAAATGCTTCAAGATTTCACATATGTAGATGAGTCATACATAACAAAAAGTAACCAAATCTAACAAATATAAGCATTCCCATATAGAGTAGCAACTAAGCATATAATAGTTTTCATTTTTTGCTTTCAACAATGAACTTATAAAATATCTAGCATTCCATTGAAAATAGATTAAAGAAATTTGGAACTTATTGACAAATGGAAAGGTATACAATGAATAAAACATAAACATATTGATTCTACAGAAACCAAATTACTTACACAGTGGATTAATGCTAATTAATCCAGATTGTTAAGTCTAAAGTTACAATCAAACAAACAAATAAGAACTTAGTGAAAGTCCCACTGATAGTGAGGTCTGGGAAGATTCAGAAGTACACACCCTTACTCCTAACTAGGAGAGAAACTATTTCTAATAGACCTACATGAGAGAGTATATATATATATATATATATATAAACCATTCGAGCCGATGAGATTAGTAATATTATTCGTGAACGTATTGAGCAATATAATAGGGAAGTAAAGATTGTCAATACCAATAATGTACTTCAAGTAGGCGATGGATATCAAGATACCACTATGTCGGGATATCTTATCTGTTTCTCCCGAAAAATAGATATCTCTAGAAAGAATTTTAAGTTCAATTTTTTTCGAGCAGATACAATTCTGGATAGATAGAATTATTAATAGATGATATAATATAATATATATAATTCTAATTTATATATCATTTATTATTATAATTCTAATTATGTATTATTATAACTATTTATACTTTTTATTCTAACTATTTAGTCCAAGTCACACACTCCCATTATCCATTTTTGCAAGTAAATAAATAAATCAAACAAGTCGTTACAAGAAAATGTTTAGGTTGAATAAGAAAATGTTTAGGCTAAATAACCAAATGAGAAGCACTACATATTAAATTTTTAGGCTCAATACAAGATATAAAGAAAAATTTTTAAATGACCTATGAGAAAGAAAAGGATCTCTTTATGTAAAATCCTTTACTCTTATCTTAGAACGATGATACGTGCTTAATTGTTGGTGTATTTAATCCATGACATTTAGTAATTAAGGCTTTAAAATGCTTAAGACATTCACTTTAGTTCATATTTGATTTTAGGTACAATTCGAATGCGAAAAAGCTAAAGTAAGTCAAAAGTACTATATTTGTGTCGTTTTCTTGAGATTCACACTCACTTGTCTTCATGGACCAAGAAAGAGAAAGATTGGAGCAAAAGCAGATAAGAAAATGCATAAAATGAAGAGTATATGTTGAAAACATCAAGAGTGATTTATCATAGGTGTGACACCATCGTGCACACCTATGACAACATAAAGCATGCCCGTGAAATGCTGCTACCTCACCCAAAAACCTAGTTTTAAGTATAAAAACATTATTTTATGACAACAGTGTTGGGTGATGTAAATATAATGCCCTGGAAAGCAAGTGTATTTACATATAACTTAATCTTCTTCTAGTTACTTTTATAATGAAAATATTTATTATTAATAAAATAAAAGAGTTTGGTTTTATTTGTATGAGCATTATATATCTAGTTATAAAGTACTAAGATGCATTTGTAAGTAATATACATATATATGGAGATGTATGGAAAACATGTATATTATTAGAATCTAAATTAGTTGATTCACAGTAGAATAATCACGTTGGTCGCTTGATTATGGTTTAGACTATAGTGTTGCGATTTATCTCCATATAAGTAAAAGAGTTTACTTCAAAGGAATGATGAATTTTATAGCATAATAGTAGTTGACTACCGATAATGGCATTATTAAATGAATCTGGAATCAAATATGTTTTTAAAGAATAAAGTGGGTCATTACTTTAATCTTAAAACATACACCTTAGCAGTCTTTTATTACAAATCACTATCTTGATGAGTGGTGAACTCATATGTGTTTCATTATAATTCTTAATATAAACGGAATTGATTTTTATAGAGTATCAATCTAGTGTCTGCATGTTGGAATCATTAATTGAAACATGTATCAGGGAACATTCACTCAAATAAAAAGTTTATAGTGATATCATCACTTCTAAATGTTTTATGAAGTTTAGTGATTAAACTGACACCAGTAGTTTGATAGAATAACTACCCATCAAGTCTTAACACTAAGATAAGATCTTGTATGTTAATCACCATATAGAGTAAAACGGGAGATTTAGAAGAAAATTCATCATAAAGGCAAAATGGTAATTTTACCCTTTATTGTGCGAATGGTTATAATATGGTTCATAATAAAGTTTACAATTGGACATCTTATTTGAAACATGTGTTCTCATAATATTTAATAATTCAAGAGTTCAACTAATTGTCTTTAGTGGAATGACGTTTGGTTAATAAGCTGGAATTAATTCTAATGAGATTAAATTAATTCCAAGCTTATTGGAGCTTGAATTATCTAAGTCCAATTAGATTCCCCACTTGACTTCTAGGAAGGTTATCAAGAAAAGTAAGAAATATAAATAGAGGTTTTAAAGCCCATGATTGAATGTTGGGCTTACTTTAATTAGAAGCCTAAATGAACATTTAATATTGGGCTTGACTTTAGTTTGATTTGATTAATTAAATTGAAATAAAGTTATTAAAGAAAGAAGGAGGGCATATTTTGGTTTTTTATACCTAAACATGTAGTTGCACATATGGCAATGAATTGATAAATTAAATATGGTTTTTATCATGCTTTATCATCATTAAATGGAGTAATAATCTTATCATTAAATTGTTTAATGGTTGTCTTTTAATGATGGCATGAAATGTAACATTTTAGTATTCATTTGATTAAAAAAAGGAATAGGTGCATTTGATGTACTCTCTCTTCCTTCTTTCATCCATAATCGAAAATGACTAGGTCTCATTCAGGTTATTGGTCTTTTCATATAGCTATCTTAAACAAATGAGAAGAGTCTCATTTATTAGCTTCTTTATTATTGCTTAAAGAATAAAGTGATGCATTAGATGCACTTCACTTCTTTCTTTCATGATAACTGAAATTGATAAGGAGAGTATGAAGTGTTCTTGAATTTTTGACTGCCTCTCTCCTTTCATGCATGCATGGCCAAAACTTAAATGAGAAGAGTCTGATTTTTGGCTTCTTTCTTCTTAAAAAATCTCCTCAAAATATTTGTTCTCCTTTCCCAACAAAGGATCTTGTTAACCAAGTTATCTAAGAAGCACAAATGGTAGATTGGATTAGTAGAGAATATAACAACAAGGAGAGGATACATTGACAAAGGAAAGGATATAAAAGATTCAAAACTATAGCAAAGATTCGGAGAGGATACAAAAGCGAGGAGTCAAAGTTGTAGCAAGGAGTCGATATATCTCTACCACCTTATTCTTGTGTAAATTGTTTTCCTTATGCTATATCATGTATGGCTGAAACATATTGATTTGGTTATGTTATTTCCGTTACATTTTGATTTTGAAAAAGTTTTGAAATCTACCATTTTAGACAAATCTTGTATGCTTTTATTTTCGATCCAACAATTGGTCTTGGAGCCATTTTATTATGCATGATTTCAGTTCCTATATGTGATGCATAGGTTGGGCATTAAATTTTTATGTTGCAAATTTTTATGTGATAGAGACATATATATGTATGTTTTGCTCTTTTGGTTGTTCATAGAATATAGTTTTACCCTGTCAGTTTTCTTCATTTGGTTTGTAACAAGGAGTATGGCCTATTATCGTTATGTTTCCTCCTTGGTTTCATTTCTTTAATTTTATAATGTACAAAATTTTGTAATATTGAAAATGGAGCAATCATGGATTGAAGAGAAGAATAGGTAATGGTTTCAATGTATCCTTTGGTGTATTAGCAAAGTTTCAGTTTTATGAAAACCAAAGTGTTGGACTTTTGTTTTAGTAAATTTTTGGTTTTAGTGAAAACCAAAGTGCTGGAATTTTTGTTTTAAAAAAGTTTCAGTTTGATAAAATACAAGTGCTAGAATGTTTTTTGAGTGTTGGATTTACTAAAAACAAGTGCTGGAATTTTTGATTTCATATTGCCAAAGTTCCAGTTTTGATGAAAAATAAGTGTTGGAATTTTTGTTTTCAAAGTAACAAAATTCGGTTTTATGAAAATGTCATTACACACTTTTTTACCGAATGGGCTGGGTCATGTGGATGAAGAGTTCGAAGTGGAAGACCCAAGTCCAAGAAGAAATTTTTTGGCCTAAAAGCATTGTAATTTTATTTATGTTATAGGATGGACAATCAAATATGGCCTATTAGTTAATGAGATGAATGGATAAATGGATGTAAATAGTATGTGATATTATGTGATTGTATGCCATTTAGAAAGTTTCCAACCCTAGGCTTCGCTATGCATTCATTATGTATGAGATATATAATGAAATAATATAGGATAGATAATAAATTGCATCTAAACAAGATGATACTTATTAAAACTTAAAGCCCAAAAAGATTGAGTGGGAGAGGATGCCTAAGTGAGAGTCCACGCTCTCCACGTGATGGCCTATTTGCATGTTGTGAAGTGTTACTCCCGACCGAAGGGCATGAATCCTAGATCTTGCATGGTTTGGGTCTCCTTAAGGGTAAGTCTACTCATTGGTAGCAAATGTGACTCTCACCAAGGCATGGTTTGCAAGTAACTTTAGGCAAATGTGACTCTCACTCAACATATTTTATCAATAACCTACTCACCATAGCTCTATTGGTAAAAGTACAGACTAAATTATGGCGTTTCTCAAAAATTTAGGCATGAAGATGCTTGGTAGTTTTTTGAGTGGGAAGGTCCCAGTTTTTCTTGCAATGGATAAGATGGCCCATCATCATTTATTCTGTTAGAGATAAGAAAATTAACTGTCGTATAAAGTTTAAATTTTATAAACCCATCATCATTTAGTCCATTATAGATACGAAAAATAACTGTCGTATAAAGTTTAAATTTTTTAATTTTTGTTAAATCTATCATCACATATACATGCATCATGATTTTATTCAAATTTCCAATATCGTTAACTAGTATGCTTATGTTTTAATAATTTATATTTTCAGACATAATCAACCACAATATGAATCCACTCACTTTTCTCTTGATTAATAACAAATTGGAAAACAGAGAGAATTTTAATGAATGGAGACGTAACCTTGACATTGTTCTTTAATATAAATGAATTTCATGGGTATTAACGAACGATGAGCCTACACCTCTGGGTGGCAATTCAATTTCTGAGCAAGTCCAACAATATGAGTGATGACAGAATGCTGATAACACTCTTAAGTGTTATATTCTAGCTTCTGTCAGCAAAATGTTGAAAAAGCAAATTGCATACATGAAAACTGCTAGTGTAATGCTCCATCACCTACATGAGATGCTTGGAGTGAGGACCAAGTTTGCAAGAGTGAAAGCTATACAAACCTTTCATAATCACTTGGTGAACCGATGTGGGATTACATGGTTAAGGTAATCTTTGCTGTTATTAAGGCAGAGATGCTTGGGGGGATATGGATGTAGGCATGCAGATGATTGATCATCAATAGGTTAAACTCATCTTTTCAACATTTTAAGTTGGACTATGAGCTCAATTGTAAGAATTAAACCCTGAGTGAGTTGATGAACACCCTCTTGAGTATGGAGGAATGTAGCATCTTCTTCTAAGCCCAAGGGTAAGGGTAAGCAAAAGAAGAAGGTTCCAATGAAAATGAAGGCCCGAACAGGGGTCAAGGTCTAACCCATGAAAAAGAAGGCTAAAGCGGACACCAAGGGAAAGTTTTTCCAATATGGTGAGCAGGGTCACTGGAAAAGAAACTGTGCGGTCTACCTTAAGTCTCTCAAATGTAAACAAGGTATAGGTTTCCTAAGTTTGTTAGGAACTAGAAATGTGGAAGATTCTAATTCTTGGATATTAGATTTCGGAGCCACTAACCATATTTGTAATTTTTTAAAGGGGTTCTAGCAAAAGAAAAGACTACATAAAGGTCATTTCAAGTCAAGATAGTAGATGGATCCTATATTTCAGTAGAATCAGTGGGAGTAATTATCTTAGACTTTCTTAGTGGTCATAGGTTATATTTGGAGGATTTATATTGCATCCTAATGATTGTAAGGAATATGATTTCTATTTTTTCTAATAAAATCTGGTTATTCCTTATATTTTTAAATTGTTGTTTCTATATATGAGAATAAGGATTTTATTTTTAATATGATATTTAAGCAGGGATTGTTCTTTATAAAAATTATGGCAGGCTCATTAAACACTACATAATTAATAAAACCAAGACAATCTAATGACTCTAGCATTAATTCAAATGTAGCATTGAAGAATGGGTCATATCAATCAGAAAAGACTTAACAGGATAGTGAAGGATGGGATCCTTATGGGCTTGGATAACAATCCATTACCCACCTGTGAATCTTATATTGAAGGAAAAATGATCAAAGCCTCATTTCCTTCCAAATGAAACAGATTTGAATCCACGTTGGACCTGGTACATACTAATGTGTGTGAGCCCATGAACGTACAAGCTATAAGAGGTTATGAATATTTTATAACCTTTATAGATGATTACTCTAGACATAGCTATTGTTATTTGATGCATAAAAGGAGCGAGTCCTTTTGAAAAGTTCAAAGAATGTAAAGCTGAAGCGGAGAACCAGCTAAGCAAGCCATTAAAACAACTTCGATCGGATCAAAGTGGTAATTACTTATCTGAAGAGTTTCAACAATTTCTAATTGACAATAGAATTGTTTCCAACTTGTCAGCTCCTTGAACACCTCAATAGAATGGTGTATCAGAGAGGAGGAATAAACTCTATTGGAGATGGTAAGATCAATGATGTCCTACGCAGGCCTTCCAGAATCATTCAGGTTATATGCCATACAAACGACAACTTATCTTCTTAAATTTGCTCTATCCAAATTAGTGCCTAAAAGACCTAGGGAGTTATGGACTGGCTGAGTGCCTTCATTGCAGCACTTAAGGACTTGGGGCTACCTAACCCATGTTCTAAAGCTTGAATCCACAAAGATGGAACCAAGGTCACCAATATGTTTGTTTGTAGGTTATCCTATGGGTACACAAGTTTACTATTTTTACAGTCCTTAGGACATAAAGGTATTTTTGTCGACAAATGCGACCTTCTTAGAGGAAGAATTGTGAGAAATCACCAAGGAAGAAGTGAAGTAGTACTAAAGGAGTTAGCTATTTCATCCAAACCAAGAGTTGATTTGGATATAGCAAAACAAGATGTCGAAATGGATTAAAGAGTTGAATCAGAAGAGCAGCCTGAACATCAAGTAGTGCCTAGACATAGTGGGAGGGCTTTGAGGCAACCAAATACGTATCTAGGTTTAGGAGAAGACATAGCTGCCATCTCGGACCAAGAAGAAACGGATCATGTTATTTATACATAGGCTATTAATGATGTTGATGTAGAAAATTGACTTAAGGTGATGGAATCAAAAATAGATTCTATGTACACCAATGAAGTCTAGATCCTCATAGATCTACCACCATATGTAAAAGCCATAAGATGTAAATGGATCTACAAAACGAAAAAAAGATCTGATGGAAAGGAAGAGACTTTTAAAGCTAGATTGGTAACTAAGGGCTATACTCAAAAAGAGGGTGTAGACTATGAGGAGACTTTTTCTCTAGTTGCCATACTTAAGTCCATCAGAATTCTTTTGGCTATAGCAGCCTATTTCAATTATGACATATAGTAAATGGACATCAAGTCTGCATTTCTTAATGGGGATCTTGAGGAGATCATTTATATAGCCCAACCAAAAGGATTCATTAAGCCAGGTAATAAGCATAAGGTATTGATTGAGCCCAAGTTTAATATATAATTGGCTA
>JAOTIZ010000036.1:28925-39631 GCA_027123425.1 Erythroxylum panamense
AATAATAATAATAATAATAATAATAATAAGTTTATTAGAAATCTCAACCAAACAGGTTTTTATTTTCAGTTTTTATACTACAAATCTCAACCAAACAGGTTTTCATTTTTTTAGGAAAAAAAAACAGAAACAAAAAATAGGAAATAAAAATCGAAAACAACAACAAAAAAATAAAAATGGAACCAAACGTCTCTAAGTTTCTCAATGTCATTATTCTTTTAGTTGAGAGAATGTGAAACGCATCTGCGGCAATCCAAACGGGCTAAAATGAATCAAATGGTTAATATCCGACGAAACATTTCGTTAGTTTCCTAATAAGAAGACCAAATTTTAATTCTCAAGCTCTCCCTTTTGTAAAGGTCAAGGGAGAGTCATACAGACATAATAAAACATGGCTTGATGGAATATTTAAAAGATTGCAACATCATGGATGAGATTGTGGCTTTCAAAGATCGATTAGGATCTTAGATAGAGGAAACTTCCTCTTTAAGTAAGTGTGGGACATGAAGAATTCACGCTTATAAAACTTTAATTACTTACTCTAAGAAGAGGAGACAATTTACTGCCCAGCACCCTCTTCTGTTAGTGTGTTTCTCGCATTCCTATTTACTTCTCGAGAAATTGAAACGGACCACCGTGTGCTAGTTGAGCTTTCGCTTTTCCTTTTGGAATAGTTTAGGTGGACGGACCTCACTTGTGATTTTATTGCCTGAGACTAGGAGCAGTTGTTGAATAAATTATAGATGATGTGTTTCCTTGAAAAAATTAAAGATTAGGAGATATTCCATTATTTGGTCAAACAAACACAGGTTCTTATCTTCTTTCAAACGTTGTTACTCATGTCATGATTGTACTACGTTTGAGGAAGGAGCATCTTTTGGTCGTCTAAAGGCTGAAAAAGGTGCAAATGTGTACTTGTTTTAGTGAGCAGGCACGTTACGTTTCCACACCAACCTTTTGGGATTTTGTTGGGTTTTGATTTCACATCCATTGCCATTGTAATTGTAATTGTAAATGAACTGAACATTTAGCACTTGTACTCGACTCTTTTGTATCACTTGGAGTAGAAGGCAAGAGAGTAGCAACTGGCATGACTACGATCTGCTTCAGACAAAACGATGTGTTTCGATATGGGACATGCGGCTTTACGCAAGATTTCCAATCAAAATCGTTAGGTGGGAGCTTGTCATTTGTCAACCATCAACTAGATTAAATTAAACATTTTCTTATTTACAAAATATTCTTGAAAAAAGACAAGTTTGAAGTCGGTTTAACACAGGAGAGTGATGTTTGCCAAAGGGTTGGAACATAGCATCAAATTTCAGAATTTCAAAATATCTTCCTTCTTCCCCATAAATTAATATGACTTGATTAGTATACAAACTCTTGGTGAAATTCGGGTTATAAGTTCCATGGGCTATCAACAGCATTCCAGACAGGTGGTGTAATAAATTCATTTGCATATGAACAAAAACGATGCTTTCTTTTACACAAAAATTCACTAACAGGGTGTTTGGAAACCTTCGGATTGAATTCATTAACGAATTTGATTCAATTTCATTAATGGGATTGAATTGAATTCAATTTACAGTGTTTGGAACAAACCCAATAATATTATAATTGAATTCAATTACACTGTTCGGAACACAATCAAAATAAATTCAATTATTTCATATGACATATTTATCCTTGACTAAAAAATAATCTTATTAAATAATAAACATTCACATTTGCATATAACAACTTATAAACATCAATTTTATTATAAATAATATCATCTTAAAAAGTTCATTATTAAAATGAAAAGAAAAAATTGATTGCAATTGTTTAATATGGCTAGACTAATCTAGGTGCAATAGGTGAAATTAGATTGATTCCTGATTTATCAACTAAGAGAAGAATTCCCGTCACCTTAACTTATATTTCAAAACATCTACAAATTGTGTATACACTCAAATTACTGCTCAGAATTATCAGACGTTGATATGGCTTCATAGGCTCTGTGGTTTCAATTTCTATTATTTAGAATGTCATGGCGCATTTCAATATATATGCATTTTTCTTGGTTAGAATGTAATTATATTATCATCACTATTTGCACAATATGATGAGAGAAGATAATTTCCAAAAATATATCTATGATGAGAGAAGAAGAATGATTTTTGTTTGCGTAAATTGCTTACATGTATTTGGTTTTTCTTATGATAAGGATTAAAGAATTAGCCGATATGCATCTTAGACCTAGAGAAGCTTGGGATTATTGCCTAAGAGAGGCATTACGAGGTTTTAAAAGACAAATTTAACTTGGAATAATGGGTATTGTTGGGTTTGTGAGTTAAAAAAGAAGATAGTAACTATTGTGGTTCAATTCACGTGATTTCTAACGTGAATTGAATTTGTTAACATAGTGGGTTTTTAACCCACGGGAGAATTCAATTCATGCCCTTTTTTTGGTTCCAGCAGATGAATTGAATTCAATCTTGTAATTGAATTCAATTCAGTCTCTTCCAACAACCTATAAATCACCTACATCTATTTATTTTCATTCAAAGAAAAGATGATAAAAGCGGAGATGTTAAAAGATGTAGAGCCGCTCTTTTACTAAATTTTTGTATTCAAATGCATTTTTTGTTTAGAAAAATAAAAATTCTAAAGATATACTTTCCTAATTGTTGCATTTAATATTATAAGCTACATCAAATAGAGGTTTGGGCTGACAAGAGTGTAACAATAAATACAATTATTGTTGCCTTTTTATTAAAGCAAGTAAGTAATTGAATTCATACTGTTAAATAAATATAAGCCACCAAAATTTGTTAATTAGGTAACAAAATAAATAATGTTACTTCAAGTTTTAACTAAGGCAACATAATAGTTTAAAATTATAGGAACACTCTTGAATAGATATTGCAATAATTTAAGTCTTTATAAGGCAATAAAGTAATTTTTTGATGATGAGCGACAAGCGAGAGTGCGAGAGAGTGATAAGTGTGAGAGACCCATAACTTCTGAGATTACAAGTGGGTTACAGCTCCTTCTTCATGGCTTCATCTTCTTCTCCTACCCAGCCCGAACCCCTCTTTCCCCTTTACCTATCCTCACACCTTTCTCCCACCAAAAATCTTCCTTTGAAATCTCTAATTGAACCCAAAATCAAAACACCGACCCAAACACCATCGCCTCCCTCCTCACTAAAGATCCACCTCTGAAAACTTCCCTTTCTATCAACCCTAACCAAATCTACAAAATCCATAATAGTTGAAGGTGTATCTACTTGTCTGCAGGAGACTGATCCCGAAAATTCTTCCCATTTCCTTGAGATTAAAATTTTGGGGAACATCAAATCATGGAAGTCAGTTGTTTCATATGGTATGGCGGACTCTACTGAAGATAAAGCTTTAACCTACTATCTCCCGGAGGTCAAGGAGAATCAGATCTATGTCATCCCCCCTCCAGAGTTAGCTAAGAAGGGAGCTGCACATTTCAGGTTAGCTCTGATAGGTTTTTTCATAAGAAAGCGACCTACTTTTCCTGTGGTTCAAAGAGCTTTAGCTAAATCCTAAGTAGAGTTTGGGCTAAAGGAAACTTTAATTACTAGTTTAAACAATTTTTTCTTTACGTTTAATTTAGAGATAGGATTGAATTTGGTGTTGGAAAAGGGTCCTTGGCATATCTAAGGTAAGTCCTTATTTTTACGAAAGTGGAGTCTGAATGGGGGGAACAAGAAGAGGATAGGTTTGTCCAGGTGTGGGCGACGTTTCATAATATTCCAGTAGAATACTGGAATATAGAAGGGTTGGGAAGAATTGCAAGTGTTGTAGGACACCCTCTCCTAATGGATACTCAGGCGGCTAGGATGTCTAGGATAGTGTATGCAAGGATGTGTGTGGAGCTAGAATTACAGAGGAGTTGGCCTTCTTCATTCCAACTGGCTACTTATAATGAGGACGGGGAAATAATTTTTAAGGAGATAAGGATTGAGTACGAATGGAAGCCTAATCATCATGCACTAAAGAAGGAATGTGCACTTACAGAGAAATTGTTTGAGAATGGATTACAATAAGAGTTGGAGAAAGGAAATGAGAAGATACCAAATAATCCAAATCAACAAGAAAAGGAGCAGGAATTAACTTTAGAGAAGACAGTTCAAAGTAATAAGGAGATTAGAGCATCAGAGATTCATAATGAGCAATGTAAGGGCCAAAGACCTCAACAGATGGATCGAGATGACATTACAAGTCGATAAAGATGCAAGTATTGCTGGTAGTACCTCCTTGTCTACTCCTAATCATCACCTTCCTAGTCAAAAAAGAAACAAGATGTAGATTAAAATTATAGAACTATTATGCTCATAAACAGGTTGATATATCTAAAGAATGAAATACTAACTACTTTATTGTGTCCTCAATTTAATCAAGACAGATAATGTAATCCATAAACTAAGAGCACAATGATTCAATTCTTTTGATGAACAAATTCAGAAAGCATGAACACAAGAAATTAATCTCAACAAAAAAGATAACAAGATGATGTACAATAATAATGAATTAGGGAAATTTGTCACCTAATATTCTTCATTTTGATATGTATGGTTTGGAGGAATAGAAAATTCCTTCTTTTAATTAACTAGATGAAATCAATTTACAAAGCATGCCTATATTAATGATGTTACCTTGCCTAAGTTGAGATTGAATGAAGAATAACATTTGTTTTATCATTTATTCTCTATCAGCTTTATCTTGTTTTAGTTGCCTTTTCATTTCCAAGTGTTCAACTTTCTCTTGTTATAATTCCTTTCTCATTCTCTCCTTTTCAACTTTTACTTTTTGATTTACCACTTCTTCTAATGCATTCTTGATGGACCACAAATACTTTAAGAATTTATACAAGGCTTGACTCGCTATATTATTTTCTTTCATGTTAGATTCTTTCACACCCTTTCCAAAAAGTTTGTGACGTCCAGGCTTTATTACTCCCATATCAACCATAACTTCATCAAGCTTTTGACTATCATTTTCCTTTTGCACTTCTTCAATGAGAGCTAACAAAAGAAAAATTACAATTACACTAATGAATGTAAGCGCCATATATGAATATAAGAAACCTACTATAATTTCAATTATACTAGAAATAACTCATTTTGACAATAAGAACAAACTAATAATATAAAAACAAATGAAATGGAATCGGAAGCACATGTAATAAGTAATAAATCTAAGCATCTCAACAAAATTAGTAACAATGTAGAAAATTATTACAAGACAAACATTACTCGTAATTTTTTCCCTTATAGCTTCAGTAGATTGCTTAAATACTTTTTTAGACTTTCTTTTATAAGTTGCAAGAAACTTTTTAGCATTAAAGAATGGGTTTTATCCTCTCTTTCATTTTGTTATTAATAGAAACAGCTATTAATTATATTTTAGAAAATTTAAGTAATTTCTTGATAGATTATAGGCTTGATTGATAAACAACTTATCAACTATTTTTTAGTTGATTTACATAAATTAGTTGGTTGACTATATTAAAAAAGCTATTGAAGTTGTTTGGTAAGTTGGCTGATTAACTAGTTGATTTAAAACAATAAGTTGAAAATAGAAAAGCTAGTATGTTGGAGCGTTTTGCTCCAACAACCATCATTTAAGAATGAAAATACAATGATGCCCTTTGAATTTAATAAGTGTTGTAAGTATGTAAGAGCTTTGCATAAATTATCAACAACCCACGTTTTATTCCCTTTCACAAGCTTTTATTCTATTAAAGAAAGCTAGAACAATAACATTTTTCAAACAGAAAAATTATTAGTAAAAAATAAGAATCATATATTTAAAATAACACAATATTTATTTATTTATTTATATACATAAGAATAAGCGGATAATAATATGAAATAAAGATAAGATATCCACAATTTCACTAAATTTGGACACTAAAATTAAAAAGATAAATTATAAATTTATAACGAATTTGAATCAATTTTAAAAGCATGTTTTTTAATAAATATAAACTAAATTTAGAATAAGTTAAACGTAAGTTTATTTAAATTAGATTGATTTTTAAATAACAAAGTAATTTTACAAGATTTATAAATATATTAACCGGTAAGGAATAGTATTTTCTTCACTATAATATTTTGTAAATGTAAATTTTAAATAATAGTATATTAAAATTTAAATATATCTTGATATTTTTACTTCTTAAACATATACATATGCATATATATTAACCATGGTTATTTTATATCCCTTTTCCCTACCAATTATAATGAAATAAGATATTTTTTAAGTCATGTCCTCATAAATTATTTTACACATAAACAACTAATACTGTTTAGCTAATTTTATCAAACTTCTTTAATAAATAGTTAATGTTATCAGCTGGTTCAATCAATTGATATAATCCATTATCAGCTAACAGCTGATAGAATCAGCTAACAGCTAATGTAATATGTTGATTGTCAAACAGGGCCTATAATGTAAGGTTCTAATCATGAATTTCATACATAATATATATCAAATATATGCAGCGAAAAATAAAACAGAAGCTAAAAAACCAGATCTACTTATGTATATAGATATAGAAAACAAAAATATGAAATTTAAGATGTTTACTTACCTTTCTAATGATCTCCTTTATTCTTTAATATTCTTCACGTTAGGTTGTCGTAAACCACAATGATCAACATAGATCATCTATAATAAAAGTCTACACAAAGATAGAAGTATGAAACCTGACTAGGAGATGACTATAATTCTTTCTTTGTGTTAGCAAAGACAAGAACTCTTATAAGAGTTAGAGAGAAAAGAGGGTGTGTGTAAGAAAAAAACCTTTCTTTCACTTGTGTCTTACACAAGATGCACGAAAATCATCTTCTATTTTCTGCACCATTTGTCCTTCTATAACCCCCATCACTAATGAAGAGTTATGGGAAGTTAACCCCTTGACTAATGGAGAGTTATGGGAAGTTAATGATTATGAATAATATGCATTAATGGAAGTTGTGGGAAGTTAATGACCAAGAATAACATGCATTAATGGAAGTTTTGAGAAGTTAATGACCAAATTGGAGGCCAACAACACTTATTTCTAATCTATTCTATGCAATATTTTCTACCACGATCACATCTCGATCCAATCCCGAAACACTGTCTCATATCTTGAATCACTATTTAAGACCATTTTACTCATCCTTCGGATCTCCTATGTGTGTGACCCATTAGGTTCCCGGTTATATTAGCCACTTGAATTAACACTTAATTCAAGTAAGTCAAGACCAGTATCTAGCAACACGTCATAACCTCCAATTAACCGGAAAGTCAGTGGTTTGACTACGAACCCTTCAATAAGTATTGTTGCCATGCAATTCGTTCTTTCACCATCTATACCCCACTTAGAAAGGTGATTTGAACAATAATTATAAAATGATTTGTACAATAAGTGCTAAAGGTGATTGCCTTTAGGACACTTCTCTAACATATAACTCATTGAAGAACTTACCAATTTAGCATAAATACTTATAAAGCTCTTAAAACCAGCTATGTGCATTTCGATTTGTTGTTTTTTTGAATATTTGTTTCAATAATTTACTATACATTAAAGCATTATATTAATTAGTTATCATGTAACTAATTCGTAAAAAATATTAATAATTATCATACATTCACATCTGGGTGTTTTTAATAAGAAATGAGCTCCTCATAGACTTATTTGTTTAAGTAGTTGGGATGATTGTCCATTCTTTATGCATTTGTTGTCTAATATTTGAAATGTTATCGCTTCACTCTAGACTTGTAACTTCTCCATGCATCTCCAGCAATCTTAAAGTCCATTCTTTACCTTGTAATGGCGTAATATATCTCTTATACATGTAATAAATGTTCATTTAAATTTCATACATCAAAATTGAAAGGAGCATTAGGATATTGATTTCTTATATTAATATATTCTCAAATAGGTTCTTTGGGAATCTTATGCCAATTAACATGGTTTAGAGGCGCAAGATTTTATTTACTAGCCACATCACCCAAGAAAAGTGTGAATTTAGTCAACATCTTCTCATCAAGACCAACTGCCTGATTAAGAGCATTGAAAAATTAATTTGCATTGTTCCATGGATCTTACATGAACCTCAATGAGCAAAGTTAGACCTCTCTCCTTCTTCTTCACAAATTCTATATTCAAAATAGTTACTAATGTTAGTATACATAAGAGAAACCATTTAAATAATAGTATAATATATGATTACCTTTACATTGAGTAGTAGCAATTTCTACCATATACATGCTTATATCATATCCATTTTCTTCTACTGTATCTTAATGTAGTTCAAGTTGTTGTCCATAATTTTAGTCATTAATTCTTGCCACCTTATAAAAGTAGACTCTTTTTGAACAATCACTTCACCTTTTATTACATTTTCATGTATTTCATCTCCTCCACTTACTTATTCCACTTGTGGTTATTCCTCAACAAGTTTCTTTTTTATTTTTCACCTTTAAAAGTCAGCAACATTTCCTAAAGGACATAAAGATCGTGATATGTCATTCTTCTTAGAGGATTGGTCCTTCCCTTTCTATTAAAATTTATGACAATTAAAACCAATGGAATGAAAAAAAATAAATTACAAGTTTTTTTAATCAGTATCAATATCAAAAAAATTTCATTAACATTATAAAATAGACTAAAAATAACTATTACTACGGCAACTATAGACAAACCAAATTTAATAGTAGAATAATCACATATATTACCAAAGCAAATGAAAAAGCATGTACTTTTTTTTAATGAATTAACATTGTTCTTTAATATCCTCTAAATGTTCTTCCTCTCTATGTCACAAGTCAAATGAATCTTTTAGTTCCTAAGCACAAGTCTTCTATTATTGCTTTCTCAAAAAGTTAGCCATAGACTACGGTGTAACAAATTTGGTCACACATGTTTGCTTATTCACTTTTTTTCATTGTGAAGACCTATAACAATAAAGAGTATTGTTGCTAATAACCATATATAAATAATAAGATTAGTAAAGCATATTTAAACATATAGTAACAAAAATTATTTGTTTAATAAAGAAAGAAAAATATCTAAGGACTTTTTGTAACAAATTATTGATCAATGTCCATTAAATCCCATTCAATGTCATCAAAGTCTGAATCATCTTCATCATCATTTTCTGTTTCTATATTTAAGATATTTGGAGTTATGTCACCTGTGTCTATAAGTAATTCTTCTCTAGACCAATTAGGGTTCATGTCACCATCATTTCTAACGAAATCATTAACATAGCCATTTGGTTTTTCCTAATATATTTATTCAACATTTTCATTATCATCCAAAGGTACATCAAACACATAATGACAACCTTCTTCAAAACAATTGGCTATATAAAAGACTTGATGAACTTGGCTTTCGAAGCTAAAAGGATCTTCCATATGACATAACTTTTTGAAGTTTACTCGAGTAAGCCCATAATTGTCTTTTTCCTTTTGATACCAATAACATTTGAACAACACTATACTGAACTGTACCTAATAATCCACTTCAGTAATTTCCTTTATTGCTCCATAGTAATTCACATTTCCAAGTATTATATTTTGGTCTCTAGAACTTGCAAAACTTGGAGTAAATGTTGTCGAAGAAACTCCACTATTTTGACTCTTTCACCTTACATCCCATTTTTTAGTCATAAACTTGTATCCATTAATAACATAACATGAATGTTTCTTTAGCACATTGTTAGGGCCTTTGGACAACCAACAGATATGACTTAGGGTGTTATAATAAGATATCACCTTATCTTGAAACCATTGAGGAAACTCATTGCAATGATCTTGTGCCCTTGCTCGTCAGCTTCCTTTACTGCTTGTCTCTTTCAATTTGTGGTACTCCATACAAAAATGATACATGTTAATTATTATGATGGGAATAAAAAGATTAGTCTTAAAATGGATAAATAATGTATGTGTACCTTACCTAATTTACTTCTCAACATCTTTGTCATCTGAATTAAATATAATCTATTGATGAGTATGATGTAATGCATTTAAGTCTAAATTGACATATTTGCCTTTCCTTCACCCTTTCCCCCAATTTGATGCCTAAATTTTGCAAAAAAATGAAAATGATACGTCAACAAGATTTATATTGTCATTGTATTCCGTATGCCTATTATATTTTTTTTCTCACCTTATGATGCATATGTAAGGTCTGACAGATACTACAATGTTTTTGTTGGTTGGAGCTTCTAAGGGTGGAAAATCTTCCTCATATGATCTCATTTTCATACAAGGTACTAGTCTAAGTCTTTCCTTATGGATCAATGGCACAAAAAATCTTGACTAGATCAAATGTTCTTTTCTAACTTCTTTCAATAGTTTAGAGAGATTCTTTGGACTAGACTTAGGATTCCTAAGACCAATCCAAGGCCTTGAGTCATTATCATCATCATGCATGAGTTGGATCCTTTTTTGTAGTTGACATGAAGATTTTGTCATTCTATTGGGTTCATCTCTCTATTGAGGAACATATACTTCATCGTCATTGTCTGAGTCATCATCTATCCATCCTTCACATTTTGAGTCGTACATACATGGATCTACATCTCAAATAAAGTAGTCATTATTGGACCCTGAATCTTTTTGGTAAGCTAGGATTATTAAATAAGGATTTTTGAATGATTATTCATGAGTAAAGAAGTTAAGAATTTT
>JAOTIZ010000036.1:41226-72175 GCA_027123425.1 Erythroxylum panamense
ATACATGGATGCCACCCAAGACATAACAGACAAAACCAAACATCACACTGATATTTATTTTATTTAGTAACTCAAACCCACACACATATATTACATATTGGAACTCTCAGAACAGAAATCTAAAGAATATTTTACAAGTCCAAACAAAGGAAACAAAATACATTTTCAAACTTTATGAACAGACTCTAAAATGGGGCGTTACAACTCCATAGCGCTAAGTTATAGTTTACTAAAATTATAGCCATGTACTATATGAAACACTCATTGTTTGAAAATGATTAAATTCGTCAGTGGCAAGAACTAATATATCATTACGAGGATCTTATGCAAAATTAGGATACAATGAGTCAAAGTCTTTCAAAGTTTGACCATTGGTAGGCTGCCTTGAATTACCATCTTTAGGACAACCACCCTTTGTCATGCCATTTCATGAATTTGACTAATTTTGAACACAAGTAAAGACGTTGTAACCTTGATTTTAATGGAAAATATCTAAACATATTAGTGGGAATTTACCTTATAGTTTTTGAGTTTGCATAATGATCTCAGTTATCTTCAATATTGCAACTTTGGTTCCACATAGATACACCACATACTCTGCAGTTGGTTGCTTTTTCATCATTTCCCCAATACAAAATACAATCATTGGAACATACATGTATCTTTTCACAATGAAGTACTAAATCCTTCACAAGTTTCTTTGTTGCATTAAAAGATTCAGGAATCTTTGCATTAGGAAAGGCCTCTTTAAGAATCCATATGAGATTAGTATAAGCTGCATTACTAATTTCATGAGTACATTTAAAAAGATATAGTCAAATGGTGAAAGAAAGTTTAGAAAAACTTTGACAACCGGGATACAATTCTTGTTTTCCTTCCTTTACCATCTTAAAAAACTTCTTGACATCAACATTTAGACCATTAACTCCTACACAACTGTTAGGACCTTCATTTATGTCTTTAAAGATGTCAAATAGTAATCCATCTATATTATCATGCATAGACCTTCGATCAAATTCATTATCACCATCCATATCCATATTTACATTAACCGATCCTTTCTTAATGAATTCCCAACCATCGTATCCTAGAGTAAATCCATCAATAATCAAATGATCACATACAATATTTCTTGTATGCTAATAATAATTGCAACACTTATTGTATGGACAAAAAATTTTATTCTCATTAGCCACCCTAGAAAAAGCCTTTTCAAATAAACGATCAACTACACTCATATATTCGTCACTCTATCTAGGAAAAGTTATCTAATGCTTATCTTTTTTTTCCATGGATAGTTTACTATTCATCAAAAGTAACATATACAATATGAAATATGTTAGCAACCAAGAAACATTACATATGAAATATATTAAATATTATGTAAGTAAAATTTGATAATCTCATGATATTTTATGGTATCTAATACATAGTTGTGAAAATTTCATTATGACATAACAAACTAATTTGAATTGTTAGTAGATTATTCAAGAGAAATATATCTGAAGTATCCCAGTGCACTAAGCTTGTCAAATATGATTTTTACTTTAGTTAGATGTTTACAAATGCCTTATTAGTAACTCTACAGTATCCAAAAAAAAAAGAAAAGGGAAATGAACTAATATATTATTACTATCATAAAACTAACAGCTTATATCTTGATAACAAAACAACATTGGTAGGGGTTCTTGATATCAATTTCATCTATCAAAAACCTTCATCGTCGAACATTTTCATTTGAAAAACCAGAGGGGATAGTTACATATTTCAAACTAAAGTTAATTTTAATTCTAATAAAAAGTGAAAATATTTTTTTCCAAATTGTTTATACAAAAATAAAATATTTTAAGTAGTTGAACATGCTTTGAGATTTTTAAAATTTTAAATTAAATTCATTCTTATAATATATCAAGAAGAAACATTCTTATTATTGGTTATATCTTTAAAAATTATACAATATAAATTCATCCTATTTTTAAAAAGAGTAATTATTTAAAATTTTATAACTTAAAATATTAAAAATTGAAATGTGCAAATAACACATTAATAAATATATTTTCTTAGAATAACAAATATAATAGTTTTTTAATAAAATGACTTTATTTTAATGTTAAGTTATTTTAAAAAAGATTATGAATATCTTATTAAATTCCGAAAGGGAAAAAGAAAAAGAAAACGGAAGAATATCTCTAGAACCAGCAATTTTGGTATTAAGCTGATAGTCGTAGTATATAAAGTTTAGTAGTGTCAGCCCAAAACCAAAGCCACACTCCAACACAAACAAACACAGCCCCCCACTCGTCTCTCTCTTCTCTTTGCATCTTTTTCTCTCTCATTGCTTTGGGGTTTCGCCTCTCTCTCTCGCTCGCTTTTTCTCTTACTCTCTCTTTATCTCTCTACTTCAGGCTTCTGATGTATATGCACCTATCGCGTCCCTGTTTCTCGTCTCTTAGGTTTCTTCTCCTTCTCTTCTCTCACTTGTATGTTGGTTGGGGTGTGTTTGGAGGCTCTTTTTTGTATCTGATCTGTTTGTTCTTGTTATCCGTGTATTAAAAGTCGCTACTTTGTTTAGCCTTTTTAGGGATTTGATTCTGTTTTGTATCGGATTCTGATTGTGAGTTTGGCTTCATTATTGATTATGTTTTTGTCGGTTTCTTTGTGTTTTTTAATTTCTTTTAATTGTTACAGCAGTACTTAATAGTAGCAAAGTGGAGTCGAGATGGCGTCGATAAGATCGAGCTTGCCGTCGAGGTTGCGGCAACTCTTGTCCGGTGAAAGCATCGTTAGTCCCTCTTTGAAGCTCGACTCTGAGCCTGTGAGTTGCTTTATTCTCTTTGGATATTGCTACTTTTTGTTTTATATATTTGTAATTTTATGGGTTTTCTTCTTACTTAGGGTTTTGCAATTCTGGGTGCATTCAGTGAACTCTTTTGATGGTTTTTGTTGATTGTTGTGGTTCTTTTCTTGCTTTTTATTTTGGTAGTTGACCCTAGCAATTAACTTGGAACTTATTAGCTTTTAAGAGCATGGTTGGTGCTCGGGTCGGTGTACTGTGATTTTGCATCCAATTATAGCTGAATGCACTGAATTTGCTTGTAGTGGGAGCGGCTACCTAAGCAAATAGCAGTTGCTTTTAATGAGTTTAACGATATTGAATAATATTTGTGCGTTTCATTTACTGAAACACATAGATGATTATATCCAACAAGCAAAGGTGTTTTCTTGCAGTAAAAGAATTAATTCGCAAAGCACATCATTCTCTTTTAGCACTTACTGCAAGTTCGTGAAAATCATGGTACTAGAACAATATTTGGTGCTGTGAAATGGTCTGCAAAGCTGCTATACAAGTTATCTTAGCACTTATGGTTACTGGAACAATATTTGGTGCTGTGAAATGGTCTGCAAAGCTGCTATACAAGTTATCTTAGCACTTATGGTTTAAAGGGTGCACAGAGAGCTTGGGGAAAAAAGGTCAGGGATCAAGGAAAGAGAAGAGATATAAAATTGGAGAAAGAGGGAAGAAAATTAGGGTTTAGTGAGAGCATATGAAATGTAATCTTAGCTTCACTTATTCTTTAAAAACGTAACCTTAAAATAACAAATGAAACCTGATGAAGGAAACTTAATGAAGCAAACCTAATCTAGGGGAATCATAATAAAGGAAACTCGATATGTGTACAGTAGCTGATGCAGAGAAAGAATTGGGCATTTAGGTTTAAACAAGTTAGGATAGGATTGATTGTGCGGGGAACAGTTGTTAAGTCAAAGAAACCTTCTTGGGTAAAATTCTGAAATTATAAGTCTGTTGTCTTGTCCAGAGATCTTATTTGTAATTGTCTTGGAATAATAGTAAAAAAGTGACAAGCCCAAGCTGCTAATAGAAGAACCTAGCTGTCGCAAAATATTGCACTTAATGAGAAAGTAGCCTAACCAATTTTGAAGAAGGAAAGCTTGCAAAAACTAACTAAAATTTTGGAATGAGCCTGCATGAGACTCAGACACGCCGACACATAGTTCAAAGCAGCTATGATACTTTTGTTGCCATCAACATTGGGCCACCGATTTATGCAATTCACATGAACTATTCATATGGGAATGAAATTTTGGATCCTATGGATGGCGAGAACATACTACATTCTTCATGAATATAATTCACTTAGTTTTTACTTTCAGTTACCTCGGGCTTGAGGATGCTTTTTGCTTGATTTTATATTTTTGTCTTCTGATTATGTGGTTAAGACCTTTCAACCCAAGGCTAATAATCTTTAGGATGAGTTGTAGAATACCATGAATTTTTTGATACTTTTCTCCACACAAGCCTTTTGGATTGCAAGCTAAAGCAAAGTGAGGGCTAACAAATTCAGTTTTAAATATAAAGTTGTGGATGGAATGGTTGTCTGCATATGCTCTTACTTGTGATTCTTTGCCAAAACAATATCCACATTTTGGGTGGGATTTTAGGAGTTGTTCAACATGTGCTAAATTTTTTCATCTTTTCAAAATGACTAGGAATAAAATCAATTGAATATTATCATGGATGGTGATGTAATGTTGCAAGTAGTTCATTATGCGTCTTAATATTGTATTAATAAACTATTTCTCTGTCATTTTGGGGATATCCTTTTATGATCCAAATCATGCTTGTACACCTCCATAGATGATACAATTCTGATGTACCATATTTAAAACCATGTTTTATGATCTGCATATTTTGAACTGCACATTAAATTACGACAGTTAATTAGGCTTGTTTTGAGCTGTGTCATTCTAGATCATTCTTGTTTATTAGTGTTTCTTCTTGATATGAAGTGAAAATGAAATAGGCATTTTGAATTTATCATCCCTAATTGATTGAAATTTGTTTGATACCTTCTTTTCTCATTGGTGGACAAGTCACACTGTTGACCATACAAAATCTGCATTTAAACTTCTTTGCTTTACTTCTTAATTCGTTTTTCAGAGTTGTTATTGCTATTTCCTCCTTTAGAGTTAAAAAGATTTACTTTTGGTTTTAGACTCTCTTGTTCCTTTAAGAAATCTTAGACAAATGTTTGAACAAAATGATATGTTTCTTTCATTTGTGTCGTATTGGTTTTGCTCTTAGAAGTTAGGGTAGAGGGACGATGTGTTTGTTTTCCACCATTATTTTCTCTGCACAAATAAAGTGTACAGGACTCATGTTGATAATACATTGTTTAATTAACTTTTAATTGTGTTTTTAAGAGTTTTGTTGCCCACTTGTAGACCTTGAAAGATATCTTCTGTCACTGTTGTGCTGATCATGTTTTGAATAAATATAGATTCGTGTCTTTGCATGTCATATGTGCAATTTGTGTGAATAATATACTTTTAGACATCTATTTCCGTCCCTGACTTTATTCTGTTACATGCAGCCTCCCAAAATTAAAGCATTCATTGACAAGGTGATCCAGAGCCCACTACAAGATATTGCTATTCCTCTCTCTGGCTTTCGTTGGGAGTACAGTAAGGTGAGAGCATACTTGTCTGTGCTTATTCAAAATTTTGCTGTTCTCCTTCTTTAATAACTGTCACTTGTTTGCTTTAATTTCAGGGGAACTTTCATCATTGGAGGCCATTGTTTTTGCATTTTGATACATATTTCAAGACATACTTGTCCGGCAGGAATGACCTTCTCTTGTCAGATAATATAGCTGAAGATGAAAATGCATTCCCAAAACATGAAGTTCTGCAAATTTTGCGAGTTATGCAAATCATTCTAGAGAACTGTCTTAACAAGAGTTCATTTGACGGGTTGGAGGTATATTGTTTGACAGTACCCCAAAAGTTTTCCCATAATGGATCCCTAATTTGATATGTCTATCACAGTATATTTACTCCATGTTTCTTGTCTTCAGCATTTCAAGCTCTTACTGGCATCAACAGATCCTGAGGTTCTTATTGCTACTTTGGAGACTCTTTCAGCTCTTGTTAAAATCAACCCCTCAAAGCTGCACGGAAGCGGGAAGTTGATCGGATGTGGTTCTGTGAATAGCTGCCTTCTATCTCTAGCCCAGGGCTGGGGAAGCAAAGAGGAGGGTTTGGGATTGTATTCTTGTGTGATAGCAAATGAGAGAACGCAGGATGAAGGGCTATGTTTGTTCCCATCTGATGTAGATAGTAGTAATGAAAAGTCTCAATACAGAATTGGTTCATCACTTTATTTTGAATTGCATAGTGTGAACGACCAAGGTGCCCAAGTTATACATACACCAGACCTCCATTTACTGAAGGAAGATGATCAATCACTGATGAAACAGTGCATTCAGCAGTACAATGTGCCTCCTGACATTCGATTTTCACTGCTTACCAGAATAAGATATGCTCGAGCTTTTCGTTCTCCAAGAGTTTGTAGACTGTACAGCAGAATTTGTCTACTTGCTTTCATTGTGCTTGTTCAATCTAGTGATGCTAGTGAAGAACTGACATCCTTCTTTGCCAATGAGCCCGAGTATACAAATGAATTGATCAGAATTGTGCGTTCAGAAGAAAGTGTTCCTGGAACCATCAGAACACTTGCGATGCTAGCATTAGGAGCTCAGTTAGCTGCATATTCAGCATCTCATGAGCGTGCGCGGATACTGAGTGGATCCAGTATCAGTTTTGCTGTTGGGAACCGTATGATTCTTCTTAATGTTCTTCAAAGAGCTGTTTTATCATTGAAGAACTCTGGCGACCCGTCTTCCCTTTCCTTTGTCGAGGCACTCCTTCAGTTCTATTTACTTCATATTGTTTCTTCCTCTGCTTCAGGGAGCAATGTTAGGGGCTCAGGAATGGTGCCAACATTCTTACCACTTTTGGAGGATTCAGATCCTAATCACATGCACCTTGTCTATTTGGCTGTAAAAGCCTTGCAAAAGCTCATGGATTGCAGTGGTTCAGCTGTTTCTCTTTTGAGGGAACTGGGTGGAGTTGAGCTTTTGGGCCAGAGGCTACAGATAGAAGTACATAGAATTATTGGTTTGGCTGGAGAAAACAGTAATTCAATGGTAGTTGGTGAGTGCTCAAGATACAATGAGGATCATATCTACTCCCAGAAGAGACTTATCAAAGTTTTATTGAAGGCCCTTGGTTCTGCTACATATGCTCCTGCGAACAATACAAGATCCCTAAATTCCCATGACAATTCTTTGCCTTCTACTCTGGCACTTATATATGAAAATGCACCTAAATTTGGTGGCGACATCTATTATTCAGCTGTGACTGTTATGAGCGAAATTATCCACAAGGACCCTACTTGTTTTCCCGTACTGCATGAAGTAGGTCTTCCTGATGCATTTTTATCGTCAGTGGTGGCTGGAGTACTTCCTTCTTCCAAGGCACTCACATGTGTTCCAAATGGTCTTGGTGCCATATGTCTCAATTCGAAAGGCTTGGAAGCTGTTAAAGAAACTTCAGCTTTAAGGTTTCTAGTTGACATCTTCACCAGCAAGAAATATGTATTAGCAATGAATGATGCCATTGTTCCTTTGTCAAATGCGGTGGAGGAGCTCTTGCGCCATGTTTCTTCACTTAGAAACACTGGTGTTGACTTGATGATTGAAATTATTGATAAGATATCTTCCTTTGGGGAAAACAACTTTGTGGGGCCATTAGGTAAGGTTAGTGGGAGTAGTGCCATGGAAACAGATTCAGGTGACAAGGAAAATGAAGGGCATTGCTCTTTAGTTGGTGGTGCGGACTTGGGACAAGAAGGTTTCAGTAACGAGCAGTTTGTTCAGCTATGTATCTTTCATCTGATGGTTCTGCTTCATAGAACGATGGAAAATTCTGAAACTTGTCGGTTGTTTGTGGAAAAGTCAGGAATTGAGGCTTTACTAAAGCTTCTATTGCAGCCTAGTATTGTCCAGTCATCTGAGGGGATGTCTATTGCCTTACACAGCACAATGGTTTTCAAGGGATTTACTCAACATCATTCTGGGCCTCTAGCACGTGCGTTCTGTCTATCTCTTAGGGACCATATAAAGAAAGCTTTGGCTGGTTTTGACAAGGCTTCGGGATCCTTTTTGTTGGATCCAAGAGCAGTGCCAGATGATGAAGTTTTTTCATCTCTGTTCCTTCTTGAGTTTCTATTATTTCTTGCTGCTTCGAAGGACAATCGTTGGGTGACTGCATTGCTGACAGAATTTGGAAATGGTAGCAAACATGTTCTGGAGGACATTGGACGTTTGCATCGAGAAGTTCTTTGGCAGATCGCTTTAATTTTAGATGCCAAGGTTGGAAAGGATGAGGATGGTACTGGTTCTACTACTGAATCACAACAGTTGGAATCAAGTATAAATGAGAGTGAGGAGCAACCGTTTGATTCATTCAGACAGTTTCTTGATCCGTTTTTGAGGAGGAGGAGTTCAGAATGGAGTATTGAGTCGCAGTTTCTGGATCTTATGAGCCTGTATCGTGATCTTGGACGTGCTACTGGATTGCAACAAGGATTGAGTGCTGATGTTCTTTCCAATAGATTGGGATCTATCCATCAATCTCATGATTCTGAGTCATCGAACACAGCTGAGGTTGTTAATAAAAAGGAACTTGACAAGCAAAGATCTTATTACAGATCATGTTGTGATGTGGTGAGATCACTTTCTTTCCATATTATGCATTTGTTTCAAGAGTTGGGGAAGGCAATGTTACTTCCTTCACGTCGACGGGAGGATATTTTGAATGTTTCTCCTTCTACTAAAGTAGTGGCAAGTACTATTGCTTCCATTGCTCTGGATCACATGAATTTTGGTGGCCATGGAAGTTCTTCCGGATCAGACATGTCCATATCAACCAAGTGCCGGTACTTTGGCCGGGTGATTGATTTCGTTGATGGTATTTTACTGGACAGGGCAGACTCTTGTAATCCCATACTGTTAAATTGTTTATATGGACAGGGAGTTATTCATTCAGTTTTGACGACATTTGAAGCTACCAGCCAACTGCTATTTGCAGTTAACAGGGGGCCTGCATCTCCGATGGACACTGATGATGCGAGTGTGAAACAAGATGGTAAAGAAGATACAGATATTCCATGGATTTATGGGCCCTTAGCAAGATATGGTAAACTTATGGATCATCTTGTGACATCATCATTTATTCTATCGCCTTTCACAAAGCACTTGCTTATTCAACCTCTGGCAAATGGAGGCATCCCTTTCCCACGGGATGCTGAGACTTTTGTTAAGATTCTCCAGTCTATGGTGTTGAAGGCAGTACTGCCTGTTTGGACGCATCCACAGTTTATTGATTGCAGTAATGATTTCATCAGTTCAGTAATTTCTGTTATACGGCACATTTATTCAGGGGTCGAAGTGAAAAATTTAAACAGTAGCAGTGGCCCTCGTATTACTGGGCCTCCTCCAAACGAAACAGCTATTTCTACTATAGTGGAGATGGGCTTTTCCAGGTCTAGGGCAGAAGAAGCTCTGAGGCAAGTTGTATCAAACAGTGTGGAGTTGGCAATGGAGTGGCTGTTTTCCCATCCTGAGGAAACTCAAGAAGATGATGAGCTTGCTCGAGCCCTTGCTTTGTCATTGGGGAACTCAGAATCACATCTGAAAGAGGATGGTACAAATGCCAGTATTCAACAGGTTGAAGAGGAGGTGGTCCAACTTCCTCCTGTTGAGGAGCTGCTATCAACATGCGCAAACATTTTGCAAGTGAAGGAGCCTCTAGCTTTTCCAGTGCGTGACCTTCTTGTGTTAATTTGCTCACAAAATGATGGCCAACACAGGTCTACCGTTATCTCCTTTATTCTTGATGAAGTGAAGAACAGAAGTGTCATTTCTGAAAGCAGAAATAGTACTATTTTATGTTCTCTTTTTCATGTCCTTGCCTTAATTTTTAATGAAGATGCTGCGGCGCGGGAAATTGCCTTGAAGAATGGTTTTGTTAAGATTGTTTTAGATTTGCTTTCACAGTGGGATGGTGGTTTAGTGACGAGAGAGAAACAACAGGTTCCAAATTGGGTAACTACAGCTTTTCTTTCTATAGATCGACTGCTACAGGTAGATCAAAAACTGAACTCTGAGATTATAGAGCAGTTGAGAAGAGATGAAATTAGCTGTCAGCAAAGCTCAGTTAGCATTGATGAAGATAAGCAAAGCAGATTGCAATCTGCAGCAGCATCACCATTGAAATATGTGGATATAGAAGAGCAGAAGAAACTTATTCAGATAGCTTGCAACTGCATCAGGAACCAGCTTCCGTCTGAAGCAATGCATGCTGTTTTGCAGCTGTGCTCCACACTAACCAAAATTCACCCTGTTGCTGTTTGTTTCCTTGAAGGAGAGGGCCTTAGTTCTTTGCTTTCTTTGCCAACAAGTTGTCTGTTTCCTGGATTTGACAACGTTGCTGGAACCATTTTCCGTCGTGTTCTTGAAGACCCCCAAACTCTCCAGCAAGCAATGGAATCTGAAATAAAGCATAGCCTTGTGGCTGCTGCTAATAGGCATTCCAATGGAAGAGTTACTCCACGCAATTTTCTTTTGAAGTTGAGTTCTGTCATATCGAGGGATCCAGTTATCTTTTTGCAAGCTGCAAAATCAGTTTGCCAAGTTGAGATGGTTGGTGAAAGGCCTTACGTTGTATTGCTTAAAGATCGTGAGAAGGACAAGACCAAAGAAAAGGAGAGGGAAAAAGCATCGGAGAAAGATAAAACAAGTATTATGGATGGGAAGGTTGCCTTGGGCAGTATGAACAAAATGTCACCTGGCAGTGGACATGGCAAGCTCCATGACCAAAGTTTGAAGAGTGCTAAAGCTCATCGGAAATCTCCTCAGAGCTTTCTGAATGTGATTGAGCTTCTTTTGGATTCTGTTAGCAGTTTTTTACCTCCTGTGAAATATGATGCAACGCCAGATATGCAACATGATGTTCCTTCCTCAACTGATATGGATATTGACATTGCTGCAATTAAGGGAAAAGGAAAAGCAGTTGCTACTATGTCTGAAGGAACTGAAACAAGTAGTGAAGAAGCTTCTGCTCTGCTTGCAAAGCTTGTATTCATCCTGAAGCTTCTTACAGAGATTCTCTTAATGTATTCTTCATCTGTCAACGTATTGCTCAAGAAAGATGCTGAGCTGAGCAGCTCTAGGGGCCCTCATTTGAAGGGACCAACTGGCTTGGATGCTGGAGGACTATTTCACCACATTCTTCATAGGTTTATTCCATATTCTAGGAATATGAAGAAGGAAAGGAAAGTAGAGAGTGATTGGAGACATAGGCTAACAACCAGAGCTAGTCAGTTTTTGGTGGCATCATGTGTCCGTTCAGCTGAAGCAAGGAGAAGGGTTTTCTCCGAGATCAGTTGTATTTTCATTAACTTTGTTGACTCGTGTAGTGGTTTTAGGCCACCAACCAATGACATGCAGGCATATGTGGATCTACTCAATGATGTACTTGCTGCTCACACGCCTACTGGTTCATATATTACATCGGAAGCTTCTGCCACTTTCATAGATGTTGGTCTTGTTAGATCCTTGACTCGAACTCTTGAAGTGTTGGATCTGGATCACATTGACTCACCGAAAGTTGTAACTGGGCTTATTAAAGCTCTGGAGTTGGTAACTAAAGAGCATGTTAACTCTGCAGACTCTAATGCAGGGAAGGGTGAGAATTTGGCAAAACATTCTGCACAACGTCAATCTGGAAGAACAGATAATGCTGCTGACACATCCCAGTCTAGGGAAATGGTATCCCAATCCAATCACAATCTGATTTCTGCCGACAATGATGAACCATTTAATGCAGTTCAAGATTATGGTCGATCTGAAGCTGTTACAGATGATATGGAGCATGACCAAGATCTTGATGGAGGTTTTGCTCCTGCTACCGAGGATGACTTTATGCAGGAAACTTCTGAGGATGCAAGGGTTCTCGAAAATGGCATTGGGAATGTTGAAATACGGTTTGAAATCCAACCTCATGAACAAGAAAATCTTGATGAAGATGAAGATGAAGACATGTCTGGGGATGATGGGGATGAAGTAGATGACGATGATGATGACCATGATGAAGATGATGAGGAGCACAATGATCTCGAGGAAGATGAAGTTCATCATTTGCCACACCCTGACACTGATCAAGATGATCATGATATTGAGGATGATGAATTTGATGAAGAAGTGTTGGAGGAAGATGATGAGGATGAGGAGGAAGATCAGGATGGTGTTATACTTAGGCTAGAAGAGGGAATCAATGGGATAAATGTTTTTGACCATATTGAGGTTTTTGGTAGAGACAATAGCTTTCCTAATGAAGCCCTTCATATGATGCCTGTTGAAGTTTTTGGTTCTAGACGTCAAGGGCGGACTACATCCATCTACAATCTTCTTGGCAGGAGTGGTGATATTAGTGCACCCTCACGCCACCCCCTTTTAGTTGGACCTTCCTCACAGCATTCAAGTATGTCTAGACCATCAGGTGATTTCTTTTGTAACTGAAATTTTGTACTTCATTGGGCTTTCAACCTCACTTTTTGTGTATAAGTGATGACATACATGTCATTCAAAAGATCGCTTGATTTTAGAATGTTCATACAGCTCTCTCTTTTCATTTTTTTGGTTTCAAATTTTTAAGAGAATGCCTGCGTATGGTTTTTTCCAGATAGGAACTCGGAGTTGGATTCTATTTTTCGTTCATTGAGGAATGGGCGTCGTGGTCATCGGTTGAACCTATGGATGGATGATAACCATCAAAGTGGTGGATCAAATGCATCTGTACCTCCAGGTCTTGAAGAGTTGTTTGTTTCCCAATTGAGGCAACCAACACCTGAAAAATCTTCTGACCAGGATACACCAGCGGTGGAACCTAAAACAAATGGTGATGCTAGCCAGCTACAAGAGCCAGAAGCTGGTACACATACTGACATTCCTGTTGAGAACAATATGAGCCATGATACAAGCAACACACCTCCTTCTGCAGCAATTGATGGGTCTGGCAATGCTGAGAGGAGGCCAGCGACAAGCGATCCCCAGTCACATTCTGTTGAAATGCAATTTGAACAGAATGACTCAACTGTCCGTGATGTTGAAGCAATAAGCCAGGAAAGTAGTGGTAGTGGGGCAACCTTGGGAGAAAGCCTTCGCAGTTTAGATGTTGAAATAGGAAGTGCCGATGGGCATGATGATGGTGGAGAGAGACAAGGTTCAGCAGATAGAATCCCTATGGAGCAACAAGCAATAAGGGCAAGAAGATCTAATGCATCTTTTGGGAATTCTTCATCTATTAATGCAAGAGATGCATCCCTACATAGTGTCACTGAAGTTTCAGAGAACTCCAGCAGGGAAGCTGAGCAAGACAGTCCAGTAGTGGAGCAACAAATTGGAGGAGAAGCAAGTTCTGGACCAATTGATCCTGCATTCTTGGATGCCCTTCCAGAAGAATTGCGTGCTGAAGTACTTTCTGCTCAACAGGGTCAAGTGACTCAACCGTCAAATTCTGAAACTCAAAATACTGGTGATATTGATCCAGAGTTTCTTGCAGCCCTTCCTCCAGATATCAGGGCAGAAGTCTTAGCACAGCAGCAAGCACAAAGGGTTCAACAGTCTCACGAACTTGAAGGACAACCTGTGGAAATGGATACAGTCTCCATCATCGCAACGTTTCCATCAGATCTTCGTGAAGAGGTAGATTCTTTCCTCTACTGCAATGGTGCAAAGTTTGAAATATACAAATAGATGTGTACCTCCTCTGACTATTGCCTTCTTCAGGTTCTCCTCACATCATCTGACGCTATTCTTGCCAATCTAACTCCTGCCCTAGTTGCGGAGGCTAATATGTTGAGGGAAAGATTTGCACATCGTTACCACAACCGTACTCTCTTTGGCATGTACCCAAGAAGTCGTAGGGCTGAGTCGTCTCGACGAGGTGAAGGTATTGGATACAACTTAGACAGAACTGGTATTGCCTCACGTAGGTCAATTACTGCTAAGCTAGTTGAAGCTGATGGGGCTCCTTTAGTTGAGCGAGAATCTCTACAAGCAATGATTCGGGTGCTTCGAATAGTTCAGGTATTCATTTATCAACATGTTTTTCCTTTTCTCCATTCTTTTTGGAATAATGTGTTGACGGAGATGAATTTCCAGCCATTGTATAAAGGTCCATTGCAGAGGCTTCTTCTCAATTTGTGTGCTCATAGTGAAACCAGAACGACTCTTGTAAAAATATTGATGGATATGCTGATGCTTGATACAAGGAAGCCCATGGGTCTTCTAAATGCTGCTGTACCATCATATCGCCTGTATGCTTGTCAAAACAATGTGATGTACTCCCGTCCGCAGTCATTTGATGGTAAATTTACTATTTGGTTTTCTGTCCTTCAGGAATTCTAATTGCTTGTTACCAATAGTGGGTACATCTAATATTCTTCAGACAAAGATGTAATGTGTTTATAAGCAGATGAAAATAGTCTACAACTTCTAAGTTCATCTGCTCTTGGGATCTTTGACATGGATTTTGGAGCTTGGAAATTCTTAGCCGGCTATTTTGACAATCCAATTCAAGATTTCAAGAATTTATTCCAACAAGCTCATCTTCTAGTATATTGTTATCGAAATTTTGTGGAAATGTTGGGATTTTTCTTTTATTTTTTTTGTCAGTTAAAAAATTTGTCATCTGATATTCTTAACATGAAGGGTGGTTTGTTTATTTTCCCCTTGGAATGAATCTTGTGCCAATGATTATGTGTTGTGGTTTCTTTTGCAGGGGTGCCACCCTTGCTATCTCGTCGAATTCTTGAGACGCTGACTTACTTGGCTCGTAATCATCCTAGTGTAGCAAAACTTTTGCTGCAGGTTAGACTGCCGCTTCGAAAGCGATTGGAGAATCAAATTATTGATCAAACAAGTGGCAAAGCTGAAATGTTTGTTGAAGGTCATGAAGTTGGTGGGGTGTGGCATGGGGAGGAATGTGTGTCTATTTCCTTACTTTTGAGCCTCTTGAATCAACCTCTTTATTTGCGGAGCATAGCACATCTCGAACAGGTGATATTACATAGAATGATGCTGTTATTTGTTATTAACTGCTTTTGGCTTCATGTGTAGTAGAGAGAATTTAGTTCTAATTTCTGGTTATTTGGCAGCTTCTTAACTTGTTAGAGGTTATCATTGACAACACCGAAAGCAAGTGTACTTCTTCAGAAAAATCTAGAACAGCTACTGCCGCAGCTCAGATTTCCTCATCAAGTGCTGATACTACTAGTGACGAAGCTGGTGCTGCATCCTTAGTGATTGCTGGTTCCTCATCCACAGCATTTGATTCTTCCAAACAAATGGTTTCTGGCACAAGTGATGAATGTGATACTCAAAGTATACTGCTTAACCTGCCACAAGCAGAACTTCGACTTCTATGTTCATTGCTTGCACGGGAAGGGTATAACAAATCTTCAAACTGCCAGCATTGCATGACTGTTTTAACTCTCTGTTTTGCATGTGTTTTCTTTATAGTTTCCAGTTCATCATTGTACTAATAGTACCATGAGATATGATGTGACATTCATGAACAAATGAACTATTTTTTCCCTTTTTGTTTTTGGACTGAATTAGAAGATTCAATCTTTTGTTGCATACATTTTGCTTGTGGATCAAGAAGAACTTTATCGGTCAATAATAATTGCCTGCTAAATGCTTTTGAACAACAATTTATTCTGTTCTGTGTTGTTGTGTGTCATCCTTTTGGCAGAATCTTCATCTTACTATGTTTTCTGCAGTTTGTCAGATAATGCATATACTCTTGTGGCGGAGGTGATGAAGAAATTGGTTGCTATTGCACCAATTCATTGTCGACTCTTTATTAATGAACTGGCTGATGCTGTGCAAAACTTAACCAAGTCTGCTATGCATGAACTACATGTATTTGGTGAAGAGCTCAAAGCACTCCTTAGTACAACATCGTCCGATGGGGCAGCAATTTTAAGGGTTCTTCAGGCATTGAGCTCTCTTGTTGTATCGCTGATTGAGAAAGAGAAAGACCAGCATATACTTCAGGAAAAAGAACATAGTACTGCTCTTTTACAGGTGTCTGACATCAATGCAGCTTTAGAGCCTTTGTGGCTGGAGCTTAGTTCTTGCATAAGCAAAATAGAGAGTTATTCAGACTCTGCACCTGATATGCTATTTCCTCCAAGACCTTCCACATCAAAACCATCTGGGACGGCACCTCCACTTCCTGCAGGTTCTCAAAATATCTTGCCGTACATAGAGTCCTTCTTTGTGATGTGTGAGAAATTGCATCCTGCACAACCAGGTTCTAGTCATGACTATGGTAGTGCAGTTTCTGAAGTTGAAGATGCAAGCACATCAGCTGCACAGCAGAAAACCTCTGGGTCTGTATCAAAAGGTGATGAAAAGCATATTGCTTTTGTGAGGTTCTCTGAGAAACACAGGAAGCTGCTTAATGCTTTCATCCGTCAGAATCCTGGGTTGCTTGAGAAGTCTTTCTCACTAATGCTGAAAGTTCCTCGATTTGTTGATTTTGATAATAAACGTGCCCACTTCAGATCAAAAATAAAGCATGAACATGATCATCATCATCACAGTCCTTTAAGGATTTCTGTGAGAAGAGCTTACATTCTAGAGGATTCATATAATCAGCTTCGCATGAGGTCAAAAGCAGAGTTAAAAGGGCGATTGACAGTTCATTTTCAAGGAGAGGAAGGTATTGATGCTGGTGGGCTTACAAGGGAATGGTATCAGTTGTTGTCCAGGGTTATTTTTGACAAGGGAGCACTTCTCTTCACAACAGTGGGCAATGAATCCACATTCCAGCCTAACCCGAACTCTGTGTTCCAAACAGAACATCTTTCGTACTTCAAGTTTGTTGGAAGAGTTGTGAGTACCATACGGATGCTTTTTGTTCTCTGTTAATTGCAGCTCCTATTAGGATTCAGTTAACATCAGAAAGCTTGTTGGATTAAATGTTTGATTATTGATTGTTATTAAATTACCATTTTCAGGTTGGTAAAGCACTTTTCGATGGCCAACTCTTAGATGTCCATTTTACCCGATCTTTTTACAAGCACATTCTGGGAGTCAAAGTTACGTATCATGATGTTGAAGCTATTGATCCTGATTACTTCAAAAACCTGAAATGGATGCTTGAGGTACAATACTTTTCGTTACATATGTCTCTATCTCTCTAGCCCTTTTCTTAAATATTCCACTGGCAAGATCTACTTACTTGTCATTTATTTACTTTGCCAGAATGATATAAGTGACGCATTGCACCTGACCTTCAGTATTGACGCTGATGAGGAGCAGCTCATACTTTATGAAAGGAATGAGGTATGATTTCTTCAATTATTTATGTGACTCGAGTTTCTTTAAAAATATGCTGTAATGACGTTTGGTTCATCACGATACAGGTAACTGACTATGAACTGATTCCTGGAGGACGTAATATTAAAGTTACTGATGACAATAAGCACCAGTATGTTGATTTAGTTACTGAGCATCGGTTGACAACTGCAATTCGTCCTCAAATAACTGCCTTTATGGAGGGATTCGGGGACTTAATTCCTAAGGATCTGATATCCATATTTAATGACAAGGAATTGGAACTGTTGATTAGCGGGCTTCCGGATATTGATTGTGAGTGTTAGTGTTTTATATATCATTTAATGACCCCCAATCTCTTGGTCCCCATTATTGCGTGAAACATTTTTGAGTAGTTGCTAAATTTTATCTTCATTTTGTTTTATAGTGGATGACCTTAGGGCCAATACAGAGTACTCCGGATATAGTGCTGCATCTCCTGTCGTACAATGGTTTTGGGAGGTTGTTCAGGGACTCAGCAAGGAGGACAAGGCTCGCCTTCTTCAGTTTGTGACTGGAACCTCTAAGGTATTTTTATTTATTTTTACTACCATTTGCTCTCTGTCTCGTTTGAGAAGGGAATCATGTTAAGCCTGTATACAACTTGTATTTAATAAAATGAATTTAACAACCAGCAAATAGTGTATAGATCAATCATTAGTACATGTTATCTGAAATGCTAACGTTATTCAATTAGTTCTCGGTCTTTGTTGAATGAGGAAGCTGGTTGTTGTATTTGGGCCATATTTGTAGCGATCTGAGTGCGCTTGCTATTTTATAGGTGCCTCTTGAAGGATTTAGTGCACTGCAGGGAATCTCAGGTTCACAGAAGTTTCAAATACACAAGGCTTATGGGAGTCCAGATCACTTGCCTTCTGCTCATACTTGGTAATGTTATATTTATCATCTCTTTGTTTCCAGACTGGCATCTAGTACCTATCCCCTGTCCTGTTCAGATGGAGTTTTTATGTCTGTTGATCGCTAACTTTCTGTCAACTGGCATTTTCAGCTTCAATCAGTTGGATCTGCCGGAGTATCCTTCCAAGCAATGTTTGGAAGAGAGGTTGCTGCTTGCCATTCATGAAGGCAATGAAGGATTCGGGTTCGGCTGAGTTCCATTTTTTAGTCATGTAGATAAAGTAATGGATAAAACTTCACAGGCTTATCATGACAAGAAAAGGATGGCTATCAGATATTGAGTTGACAAATGTTAATAGTACTGTACAGTCCTTACAATGGTTATGGAAATGCTTCTGGCAGTTTTAAAATTTGCCAGTGTCTTTTCTTGTTCATTCTTACATCACCGTTCCTCGCACAAGTTTCCTACTTACTGCGACGTTATATGAATTTTTAAAAGTTTGTAGAAACCAATAGGAGTTGATGCGTCCACTGGGAAATTTTTTTACACCTAAAATAAGTAATCAACTCAGCAGCAGTACAGTAAGTAGCTCCTTCTGCTTTAGATCAAATAGAAAAGGCAGAAGGAAGAGACTTTATGATAATTAACCCTTGTGATATTTACTAACACCGTCCTAAGCTTCACCTTAACCAAACTTGGAGTCTATTATTGTCTTTGGCACCTGACACCTGTTGATCTCTATTGATTCCGTTGTTTCTCTTTCTTGTAATCCTTTCCAAACCTCTGCTTCCCTTCGACTCAGTCTTCTTCTCAGATAAAGGAGTTGGAAATGAAAATTTGTTATTATTCTCCGTCCCTTTGCTTTGGATGTCTCTCTTTCTCCTAATCTCACGCAGTGAGTCTGTTCCCTTGAGCAACACGGAACACTGTTCTACGGTTCGGTTATTGGAATTTAAACTCCTTTGACTCGGTGGATCAATGTCGCATAGAGTTGTCATAACTTTTCTTTCCACCGGCGTAGCTCTTAACCTCTCGCTGGAGTTTAGTCTTTGTAAGCTTTCTCCTCCATGACTTTCGTACTGTATGAGCTTTTCTTCAAGCACTTTGATCTGTAATACACCACATATGGAGGTAACAAAAATCAGTACGTCCTACTATAGTAGCTATCTCGCTATTTATTCTAAACAATACGAGCAGTGAGAAGAACTTTTGATGAAGCAATCGGGGTTCTGAATTCTCTCTTTCACACATCAGCTTGTTTTCAAGGTCCCTGACCTGTGCCAAAACTTGCTCATCATTTTGTTCCTTGTAATATGGTTTAATGTTTATAAGCTGAACATGTAAATGTGAAAAAAGAACGTAAAGCCTAATTGCCAAAGGCAACGAGGGGAATATTCTAGCTACAAAGTAAAATCTACAACACTAGTTCAACCATTACTTGAAGAGATGGGTAACGAGACAAAGGTAAAACACTAAGACACTTTAACAGTAACCACAGTTAAGATCACCTTCTGCTGGAGTATCCTTGTATGAAGTTCAAACTCCTTTGACCTCTCTCTGTTCTCTAGTTCCTTGACCTGAGTTCATGAGAGAATAATTAGCATTCAAGCAACTAAACTTCCACGTTATGCTAATTGACAACCAATCCATTTCGATGACATGAAAATCAATTTGAAGACATGTTGAATACGAAAACTATCTATGTGGAGTGATAAAAAAGAAACCTTGTATAGATGATTCATGGACTTGGCTTGTTCCTGCTCTTTCAGCTTGTTCTCCAGTTCCTTGACCTTGGGAAGAGTTGTAATATTTGATCAGAGAAAAATAAGCTTGACCAACCTAATAAAGAAATTTATTCTCTGGAACCAACCTTGTGCTGGAAATTAGAGCAAATTTCTTCTTTCCCCCTCATTTCTTCTGAAAGTTGGGATAACTGCTTATCCAGGTCTCTGCACAGCTCTGTTCTTGACGCTAGTAGATTTTCAAGTTCATTTATCTTTTCCTGCTGGTTTCTGCAAATCTGATCCTTTCCTTTGGCTTTACCTTCTAGGTTTTGAAAACTGTCTTCTAGCTTGCGCATGGCATCATCTTTGCATCTCAATTCTTGTTTTGCTTTCTCATGCTTTACAGGATATAGAAGATGCACAAACTGAAGATTTAGTTTATTACCTTATGAAGGAAAGGATACTTAACAGATACCAACGAGCTTACCATTAGCTTCAGCTTTTGAAACTCACACATATCGATCTGTTTCTTTGGAGGGCCTAGCTGCACCCCTCGAACTCTTGTAGCAAAGTTTAAAGAACTAAGAGTCTCACTTAGATCATGGACCAAAGGGCTGATTTGCACAAACATTAAGGTTTTTGAATCACCCCCTGTAGTTTGTGGAGTGAAGCATACAAAATAAGTATTCGTATTGAATTGAAGTTCCTCTTACTTGAGTTGTCGCTGTTCAAATTGATTTGTTAAGATGACAAAACTGGATAATTTAATGTCAATCAGATTGGCACCATTTTTGAAGTGTTTGCCTTTTCTCACAAGAAGTCCATAATCAAAATGGAAGATTTTACAATTTGAAAGTTGTTTAGCTGATATAATGCAACAAAAAGGAAAATTATTTTCATGAAGAGCTACTAACCTAACGCATCCTGAAGCAAATGTGTGAGTTTTGAGTTCCTGCAAAGGCCATTTGAAGAAGTTAAACAATTGTACAAGCAAATCAGGCTAACATGTTACGTGCTAATATGACGAGGACCTGTATGGAATGTGATTGCTTTTAGTTGCTAAAGCAGAAATCACATCACCAAGAGCTGAAAGCGATCTGTTAATATTTTGAGCTTCCTTGAGCCTTTCCCCCTGAACTTCAGTTTTTGCTAGTCTCTCACTGCCTGCCAGATCCACAAGCCATAGCTTGCTACTGGTGCACTCACCATTGATCAAATTCTTTGCTCTCACCATTGTGCAGATCATACTAATCTCAGAAATGATAAAATTAAAAAGCAAGTTTAAGCTTTAATTCAGGTTATAAAATCAACAAGTCAAAAATATGGACAAGAATATCTAACTCAAGGAAGTCTGAGTTTGCACTAACCAGTGGGATCGACTACTGTGTTCATTAACATTATTTGATCCTACAACTCTTGCCTTACTTCCAACCTGCAGAACATCCCAGAACTCTTCAATATTCTCAACTTTTGCTTCAACTATCCCTGGTACATGATGGACCCCTTCAGAAACTTGCCTTATCTCCAACCTAGAGTTTGATATTAAGTATTAAAATCAACTGAACATTGAATTAACAAATTCATAGCCGAGTGATAATTGCTTCTAACATCCAAATTCAGATAGCATGGCCTCCATTTAAAAGACATGCAGATAAAAATTTTCTGCATAGATGAACGAGTAGGATAGTAATTCCACCTCTTTCCTGTGGGTGACAAGGCAAGCAAATCTCTGATTTGCTCATTGTAAACTTCAAGCACACTGACAGAGATATCATATGAGATAGTTTCTTCCCTTTCTCCAACAATTTTAAATAGCTGTTGCAAAGTTCGGTAATTGACTCCTCTATCGTGTGGTGTACCCTCCATAGTAAAAGTCTTTCCCGTGCCAGTTTGACCATATGCAAAGATGCAAATGTTGTAGCCATCTAAGACTGAGACTACCATCGAAGAAGCATCGGCGAAGACGTCAACTGTTCAAGTAGAAATTCAAGTCAAAACACAATAACCGTTATTAGATCATCTGTCGACGTTTCAATTTGGACTTGACTGTTCTCAGAACTAAAAAAACTACAATGCACTTAGAGCACAAGGATAACATCCGGAAACTGATCATCAGATTTTGCAAAAACAAGATCATTGATTCTCTTCTTCATTGAAAAACATTGTCAATATGCTAATTGTCAAATTTACTGAACATGAATATGAAACTGCCAAAAATCAATGAAAACTTTGAGAAAATAAACAGAAAAAGGTGTGGTTCCTAGATAATGATGATTAGAACAACACTTAACCATTGAGCATTGGCTAACTACAAAAGCGGAAAGTAATACTCAATAGGCTGAAGAAATTGTAGATGGAATGGAAGGCTGATTAAACCATTTACCACATTATCAATTGAGGACTTTGCACAATTAGCTGAATGAAAATATTGCAGGATGTTTTTATAATGGTTTAAGCAGTGCATGCCTTGATTATCCTTAGGGGTGAAAACTCGATCAAATTTGAACATTTTCTTTGCAGTACTGCTTGTGAGTACCCCAAGATCCCCATCCTAAGCAGTACTTAAGTCTACCACCATATGATATCCAGCTGATATCTCCTCTTTGGTCAATGGTCGACACCTGCAGAACACTCTGATATTCCCTGAGACAGAATAAACTTGATTGGACCAGGATCCAACACTATATAACTTAAAGATATGTTGCATCATGATATACACCTTTTGATTCCTGCAATTGGTTGTAAAACTCCTTTCTCTTTACTTGTTCATCATTGAACTTCATCTTGAGATTGCCATACTGGGCAACTACGTTTCAGTTAAGCAATGAGATCAATGTTCCTTTAAATAATTGACTAAAGTAATTCTACAAACTTACCCAATGCTTGGGCAGCAAATATCATCTTATTCAATTCTGGGATTGAACCGGCACATTCACGAGCTTCACTGGACAGAAGAGATTGTTTGATCTTCATCATCTGAAACATATCAGAGAATAACTTTTGTATCATAAACCACTTGCCTTTACTGAAGACACATAGAAGGCAAGTACCTTTATTTTATATTCTAATCTGTTGATGGAGGTGGCCCATTGTTCTTTACTTTGTTCATATTGACATGAAACGTCCCTTAGCTTTACTGTTTGTTTTTGCAGAGCTTGATCTAAAGAAATCGATCTAGATCAGTTTCAGTTTGACTTGTAATCATGAGTCTCAAACCCAGTTGTGTCTACCTTACCTAAGCACATATTTTCAAAGAACCTATTGTCGAGTTCCATGCTAACCTTCTCTAGCTGCTGGTTTGCTGCTGTAAGTGACATCCAGGCCTCATAGCATTCATCTGCTTTTAGCTGATACTGAGCCTTCAGTTCTTCTATCCTCCTTTCATACTTGGCCAAAGAATTCATTCTCATAGATTTACTCTGCAGACCATCAAAATCAACCCCAGATAAGTGAAAATTCAAAATCTTTCAAGACCTAGAATATATCCAAAATGCATCTAACCTCAGCCCGTGAAAATTTGACCTCAGCAGCGCAATTATTACATGTAACATGCTCCTGTTCCACTTTGTCTTCCAGATATAGCACATGAGTCAATAATAAAAGACTGGAAATTCAACAACTGATTAACAAATCAAAACTGGACAAGAGAAAATTACTTGGCATATCTGTTGCCTGCTTTATACAAATCCCACTAATTATTGGACTCCCAACTACCCCTTTAAACCTTAAACAGATTACTCCATCCTCCCCAACATTAACTGTCAAATCTACTACCTGCAACGCCTTGTTCGCTCCAATTATCGAATAGATATCAAGTTCAGATATAATCTGCAATCAAACGAAGTAAAAAAAAAGAGCCCCATTGTTTTTAAAGAATCAACTAAAGAAAAAAGAAAAACTAAAGCTAGTGCACACTTGCCTTCTCTTCCTGCACAAAGACGTCGAAGACTCTCATTCCTTTAGGCCCATTAGTGTTCACTATCTCCACAAAATGAAGATCAACAACATATTCTCCTGCCAATAGGTTCACGAACTCGTAACAGAAGTCACCAAACCGAGCTGATTGATAGAAGGACGGAAAGTCACCGGCATTTGCTATGACTTCATCTGTCCTTAGAACATCTCCTCCTTGAAAACACCTGTCCTCTTCAACTTCAATTCTCATATTTTGCAGAGCCTCGCCTCCAGAATTCACAAACATAACCGGTTTCTCTGCATCCCAGAAATTAGAAAACAATAAGATTGGTGTTCTTGATGCATCTATCTAGAGGCTAAGTTTGAAAGAACCTGTGAAATCGGTAATAACTAAACCAGATTGAATCAATCTGGAACCCGGAACGCACAGCATTGAATCCATGAACTCTTCAACCAACTCCATTCTTCTTTACTGGTGTTGGATAAATTTCTTGAACGGAGGTGGTGGCTCTATTCTATTTCTAAGAAGAGTTTATATTCTTTTTTTTTTAAATGTAATTTTAATTTCTGTCCTCTTTCTTTTGGCGGAGCGGACGTTGGGTAGTCGTAGTACTTAAGGCTTTTGAATTTCAAATTTAATAAAGTAGATTAACGATTCTCTCCCTGTGTCTGTATGGCCTTCTTTAGCAGAGTTCACTTTCCATGAAGATACACTTACTAGCTTAAAGGTACTTTTGAGCCTCAAAGTTAACCACTTAATTTGAAGCGTTAAAATTAAATATTCTTTTCTTAAAGACTTTTTATTCAAATCCTCTCTTCTCAAAGTGGTAGATAAGACGGAAGAAATTCAATGTAGCTGCATTTAGTTATTCCTTTAATTAGGAGATATGGAACATATTGTAAATAGATAAGAACACCACTCAAAACTCTTTAACTTACATGTCACGATTTTCACCTTATCGATCACTTTGAAAAGGCTATAAAATAAGAGTGCTAGATCCTTATTTGTAGGGTTGTAGTTTGACAAAAATCTGATTGCCAATATGGACTTCTTTGTCCATTCTCCTCTTTGTTTGGCTTATTTCTTTAAGTCTCTTACAAAGTAAGGCACATATAGAAGAGGACATGCCCATCATAACCTCGGAAAGGGTAGAATTGAGAGCTTGAATGGTACCACCATTTATTCAGCAGCAACTATTGATGCAAAGGTTGGTAAATTCTTTGCTCATGCATATTAAATAAGTTTCATGTCCTGTTAAGAACCTCAGCCTGGCCATCTCTTTAAGGGAAGTATGCTAAAGGCAATTGTAATCTATAACTTGTAAAATTCTTGTCAAAAAGTGATTAAAGATATTGTATCCTTATCACTAATGATAAACTTAGGCATCTTATGCAGCTTGAATACGTTAGTTAACTATGTATGTGCCACTCATTCAGCTATATATGGGTGTTTAAGAACCACAAAACATGCATCACTGAATCGATCCACAACTGCCATTATCATATAAAAAGGTTAGACAATGGTAATCCCTCTATGAAGTCTATATGAACATCAGTCCAACATTGTTCAGGTATAGGGAGAGTTTGTAACATATGTGGAGGTGCTTTAGTTTTGCACTTGTTTCTTAAGCAAACTTAACAATGTGTAAAGTAATTCTTCACATCCTTTAAATGGGCTTTCTAATGAAAGAGCGGTTGTAATTTCTTGGAAGTACTTAAATCACATAATGGCCCTTTGTTGATCCTTCATAGGTTAGATTAATTAGTTTGGTTCTAAGCTATTTATCCTTCCCCACCACTAGTCTTCCTTCTATACGAGTATCTATGATAGCCATTGGATATTCGTCTTGCATGAGTATTACTCCTAGCCCATTACCTGACAATCTCTTTCAATAGTAGTTTGGAAGAGTCAAAATAGGAGCTAAAGTGAGAGTTAGTTTAATTGTTTGGAACGCCTTTTCTATTTTTTTAGTTCCAATTAAAAACATCTTCCTTTCAATAGTAGTTTGGAAGAGTCAAAATAGGAGATAAAGTGAGAGGTAGTTTAACTGTTTGGAACGCCCTTTCTACTTTTTTAGTTCCAATTAAAAACATCTTCCTTAAGCAAATCAATAGCTATTGGAGGCTCATCTTATATGAGTATTGCTCCTAGCCCATTTCCTGACAATCTATTTCAATAGTAAAGGGCTTAGAGTAGTTTGGAAGAGACAAAATAAGAGCTAAAGTAAGAGCTAGTTTAAGTGTTTGGAATGTCCTTTCTACCTTTTAATTCCAATTAAAAACATGTTCCTTAAGCAAATTAGTCAAGGGTATGCTTACGGTGCCAAAGTGTTTAATGAATCTTTTATAGTACTATACTACCCTAAGAAACCTCATAACTCCTTCACATTATTGGGGACTAATCACTAGACGACCGTCTCTATCTTCCTCGGATCAGTTGCCACCCTTTTCCAGAGGTAATATGTGTTGGGCCCCGATTTCGAAGCCCAACTAATTGAAATCGTATAGCGTGAGGGGTCTTCCTTGTAGGTTTAAGCCATTGCATCCTAATTAGCCATAGTCGGGTCCTCATCATCCTTATTACAACTCTAGCCACAGAGGTGAGCCCACACAACAAAACACAAAAAAAGTCACAATTGACTCATCACACTTGTAGCTCTTAGTCTCAAGATTATTTTGAAGCAAGAACCAACTAAATCGGAGTTCTATAGCTCAAGATATGCTTGAGAAACCAAAGATTTTTCATAGTTCGATCAAGCTATCCCAACCGATCCCTTATTCTCTTACCCCAAACTTTTTGATTCTAACTCCAAATGATATCAAATTGTTATTCTAACTCCAAATAACAATAAATCATAACTGATAGCCATAACAAAACACATCCCTACATTTTCGGCACTATCAACTTGACTTCTTCAAATCTATCGTGGTCTCATAAACCGCAGAAGCTGACGCAAATATTCAACACTCTACTTGAAGTTGTATAGAATATCGTCTAAGGTGGCCAATCGATGTACCACAAGTTCTCTCGTCAGGAATTACCAATGCATCAGTTATAAAAGGTAGTCCTTGAAGAGTCTATTCAAGTCGCTTATAAAGGTTAGTACAAGGCTGTAAGCATCCACCCACCATGATCTTAAGTGGATTGATCTCTGTTAGCTTCCATTTACCTTTTATCTATAGAATTGTCGTTGCTCCCGTTATTAATAAGTAGAAGTAATGGTCTTTGTGTAATACCTGAGTGCTCTCATTTGCTTAAACTCATCCAGACATTTGCTTGAAGAGATATTAGAGGTTCTTTTGGAGCTGCCCAAATTACTATCACTAATCTCTTAAAGAATCTTTTTCTTCCATTACAAACAAATAGCATCGATTGCTTCTTGTTCAATTGTTGGGAAATAGGCTTATTTTAAGTGTTTAAAGCTTAACAGGTAGCTTAATTTCAGGCTCTAAACCCTTGGAAGATATTGACTGCTGAATATGATTCCTAAAGTAACAATTTGTTGGAACACCTTTCAAAGAGACAATAATTTTTTATTAAAGCAATTTGTTGTAGTTCTTTAAATTCTCTAACTGAGCTGTCTCTCCAAATCGCAACTTCATGGCCTAAACTGATCTCCTATGTTGTAGACCTACTCCTCAAATCATATATGTATGTACTCATTTAGTCTAGCATTTCCTATACATGAAGCCACAAATACATTCATCGTTACACTTATCTCTATTGCTTCAGGACTAGAAATCTACAAACTTTCATCGCCTCTTATGCATTTTATTCTAATCCCATCATAAAATAATTTTTTGTGGTCTCATTTCAACTCAAGTTTTAATCTTGTCTAGCAAACACAAAGAAGACAAGAGATCGGCTTTTCAATTTAGTGGAATCTATTTAGTTTTGGCCGAAAACATGTAGTCCGGTTAGTGGAACACAGTTGGTTCGAATGATAACTGGTTAGAAAGAAAGCAACGGCAATGATTATCTCATTCTCCTGTTCATATCCACTTGCTCCTGGAGTTCTGTAATTTAGAAAAATGAAGATTCCTTTCCAGTACGAGCTTATTTTTATAATGTTCTTCCGCATTTGGTGTGCAACTTGACTCTGTTTGTAGTTTATCCTTAACAAGTTCTTGACTTGATAATTCAGATGCCATGACCAGTTCAGCTGCATTAAAGAAGAAGCATGGTAGTCGTCAATCCACTGTATTATTCGAATATATAATCCGATCTCACCAAGCATAAGCCTTTCTTCTATTTTATAAAGGGGCATGCTTCATTATAGTCATAGAGCGCATCCCAGAGAGCAGCAGATCATCTTTAAATCCGTGAAATTGTGATGGCAGATAGCTCAAACAATCAAGGACAAACTTCGAGGAAACAGACACCTTACGACTCATTTCATCTGATTATTCTGTAATCCACAACTCCTTATATTAATGACAGCTTCTTTGTACAACAGATGATTCTTGTTGGCCCCTACTTCATCATCAAATGCAAGCTGAACATAGGACTTAAATAAGGGACATGCTTTTCATCTCCTACTAATGAGAACAAGGATAACAATGTGACAAGGGGGCTTGAGGTTAAGAACAATTATAACGTTTTTCAATTTAATCCTAAATTTATAACATAACTCAGTATTTAACTGATATTTTGTATTTAAATATTATTTTTCGATCAATATGGTAGAATAATCCAAACACTGACATCATGATCACGACACTAAATCTTACATGCTTCAAATAGTCTTTTCAGGTCCCACCGTTGCCGCTATAAACTAGAAAGGATGCTTTGATACTAAATGATATTACAATTTTAGGGTCTAAAGAGTAAAAACATAATACATAATGTCTAAGAGAACTATAATTAAGCAAACAATTAGGGAAAACACATTACATAAAGTATTTAAGTAGTGTAACTCTATACTTGAACGGTACTAAATTAATGAGATTTAGTAGCCATCAACCACAAACATGAAAAATTAGCAGTCAATGGTTTTTTTTATTAACTTCATCAATTCAAAAAAAAAAAAAGAGTGGATGTTTGTACAAGAGTGAACTCTAAACTGGTAACTAAACATAAAAAAAGCTTTAGTACAATTATTTTCATCATGCTCATCAAGCTAAAAAAGACAACGCCGGAGTACATTGTAATCTAGCTACAGCCTAATGAATTAATCACATATGTGCTTCCAAAACTTACCAGGACATAGTTGTTTAAATCATACAGAAACAAGATCCAGCACTAATATGAACAGGTGTTGTTCCTGGTAATCTGGAACCAGGTGACAAGGTGCATCACATCTTCCGCTATCAAGAGATCATGACTGCAAGTTGTATTTAATGTCAAATCCTTTGCTATTTACAAGTTGAAACACAGAATAGTGTGCGTCCATAAATTCCCCAATCTCCCCCAGTTAGCAAGGGAAGCAGATCACAGATTCTAATCAAGATTAGATTGAATGTCGAGGTCTGTATCTGAAGGATTAGTAAACTCAACCGGTGGTTCCTGTAAATATCATCACAATTTCCGTGATATGTTGAATATTCTGACGCATATCATTTATTGATAGCTTATAGACACTCATGACAAGATATGTTCGAATAAAAAAAGATTGTCGAAGAGTCTTCAAGATATATTTACAACTAACTCTACTTATCTACAATCATGAACCTAATTTCGTAAGTACAATAACTCTCAACCTAATTAATTTGCTGCTAATGTGTCTTTTGTGTTTGATCTCCTTGCTAAGTACTGTAAAGCATCAGGACAGAAGGTGAATCTGTCTAAGTCCAGTATTATCTTCAGCTCCAATACTCCTGCTGTCAAGAGGACTGAATTGACGATGCTTTTGGGAATTCATGAAGCGGCTAATCCTGGTACTTATCTGGGGCTTCCTAATTTTTGGGGAATGACAAAGAGAAGAGCTGTGGAGTTTATCAAGGAGAGGATTATCAAGAAGATGAATGGGTGGAAGGCCAAATTGCTTAGTCAGGGTGGTAGAGAGGTACTGATCAAAGCAGTGGCTTGTGCTATGCCGATTTATCTGATGCTATGTATCAAGTTCCCTGCAAAATCTTGTGATGAGATTAATGCTGTGCTTGCTAATTTCTGGTGGGGACAGAAAGCTCATGAGTATAGGATACATTGGGTTAGCTGGCTCACAATGACAACAAGTAAAAGTGTTGGAGGCATGGGATTTAAGGATCTGAAGCTGTTGAATATTGCTTTGCTTGCTCGTCAGTGCTGGAGGCAAAAAAAGGGTCTAGGGCTTCTTGGATTTGGACTAGTTTGTTGGAAGGAAGGGACTTCTTGAAGCAACATCTTCAGTGGCAGGTTGTGGATGGTTGTAGCATCAATATTTGGGAAGAACCATGGATTAAGGGTAGTTCAGTGCCTAAACCTGAAGGCCTTCCTCTCGGTGCTCCCCAGAAAGTGGCAGATTTGATTGATTCTCATATGGAACAATGGAAGCTTGAGGCTATGAGGGACTACTTTACTCCTGATCAGCAGAACCAGATTCAAACAATCCCTTTGTGTGGTAAAGGTACTTCAGATAGGTATATTTGGCCAGGAGCGGCTAATGGCATTTACTCTGTTAAAGTAGGCTATCAATTATTGCACCAAGCTGCAGTACCTTCATTCTTTAATAGAGCTGATACTTCTCACTTTGTAGACAAGTCACTTTGGAAATGGCTTTGGAAACTCACTCTTCCATCCAAGATTAAGGTATTCCTTTGGAAAGCCCTTAGAAATATATTGCCTACTAATTCTAACCTAGTTCATCGATCAGTTCATAATGATCCCTTGTGTCCTATATGCTGCTGTGAATTTGAGACTATTGAGCATATGTTTTTGTTATGTCCTTGGACACAATGTGTGTGGTTTGGTAGTGCATTGGGTTTACAAATTTCAAGGCAAGGGTTGTCTACTTTAGATGCATGGCTGCTGGATTTGCATGAGGCTTTTAAGAAGTCTTTGTCTGGTGATGTTCCTATGGTGTTCATTGTTATTTTGCTTTGGAATATCTGGAAGCAGAGGTGTAAGATGGTCTTTCAAAAGGTTAGACCTGATCCAATTAGATGTATTGAGCAAAGTATTGCTTTCTTGATTGAATGTAGCTCTATACGGTTGCATGATG
>JAOTIZ010000036.1:72275-87581 GCA_027123425.1 Erythroxylum panamense
TATTTAATTAGAATTATTTGTAATTCTAATTAAAGTTTAATTGAAATTAGTGTTTAATTTCAATTAAATTACTAAAATGTTCAAAGCTTATTATAAATAGGCTTGAGCTTTATGGAGCTAGTACTTCATGCTTAACCCTCTCTGTAAAAGTTACAGAATTCTCTCAACCTGTTATGTGAATACAGTTAGAGGTCAGACACTTGTGCAACTACGATGGTTGAGACAGATCGGTTTCGAATATTTATCAGAATAAGGTACGAATTAAATTTCCGCTTTATTTTGATTTGTGTTGATCATTTTACAGAATTAAATAAATCTTAATTTTCGGGAAATCAAAAGTCACGAAAAAATTTCTTGATTATTCCGCTGCGGTTCGGATCAGATCCCAACTCGATTTCCTAACAATGAAATCATGTGTTATAAAGATATATATCGGCTATATTGCATCTTGGTATGTAAATGGGCCCTTACGAGGTGAGATTTCCCACTATCATTCTAACGATAACTAGAAGTTTTGATAAGATCCCTATCTACCAAATATTATTGTATTTATTTATTCTATTTATAATTTATTTTATCTAAATAGATTTTATTTATAATGCTAATGTAAATTAATAGTTCAATCCGCACTCAAAGCCAAGCATTCGTTTTACAGCTAGATCCATTAATAATGAGAATTCAAAATATCACACATTGTCCTTGGCTAATTATTATGAATCTTACTTCACACCCAAGCACATGGTGTCGAGTCTATGGTTAAAAAAAATTGATAAAATAAAAAAATCATCCTCTCATACTAGCTATTTGATCATTCTTCTTTGAGAAAAGAAGTTCACAACCTATAAGAATAAAAAATAAAAGCTTTTCCTAGCTTGATTTTATCGATTAAATCATAGCTTCATACATAAAGAATGCTACAATTCTGTCTCTTTTTTAGGTTTGGAAAGTAAGAAGGATGCTTTGTTGATAATAAATAACAAAAACTTTTAGTAGATATAACTTTTTGTATGTTTATTTTTGATACCTTGCATGCTATCATGAGTATTGGATACTTTGTATGATAATGTTTCATCAATTCTCCATACTTCAGCTATCTCACTATTACAATTAATAGTAACTGAACTTAACAATACTTGTTCCCACATCCAATGGATTATCTCAACTTTCAACTAAGCATTCAATTTTCTCACACCACTATTGCATCTTGTATTTTGCTCTTCCCACAGCTTGTATAGGCAAGACTTGAAGACAATAAGGGATAGTGATCTTTCACGCTTAGGTAAAGAGTAGTTTAAGAACCACCCAATCACTTATTGAAGCCCATCCCCGACCATCTGAATGTTGAAAAAACTTTTCAGGTAAGTCCTGATCTCCTTATAAATCTGACCTTGAAAAATAAGTCTAGAATTGTTTCAGCTTGGCTTTTGTAAAGGAAATAGATATTAGGCATATTTAAATATTGTAATTTGTCTACAGTATTTAATTTCCCTTTGAACACTATCCATATATAGAGAAAGTTTTTCACAAGTAATCATTTATCCCAAACTAATTTATGCTAAGCTTAAACTCACAAGCTACAACGAAGAGCCAACCTATAGGATTGATTGGTATATTGTCTAGCTCTTGAGCTAATCCAATGGTATTCATTGTTTCTCATTGAATAGCGGTTGAATGGAGGCAAAAATTTAGTGATTGGAGCTAAAACTCTGCTATAAATCATCACAAATCTATATTTCCACCTTTCTATCATAAGGGATAGAATTTAACAAAGATCTTCCTATAAAACTTGTGTAACAGACTATCCAAACTCCAATTATCAAAGAGAATAGAGACAATTTTATCATCCTCAATTTTGCACTTTACGATTTCATTCATAGAAATCCTTGATCTTAGTAGTTGCTTCGTATCGTAAGAGAGAGAGTTTAGTTCTAACCTGCCATAAACTTTTTCCCTTTAAAATATAGATATGTACCCATTTAACCCAAAAGGTGTCTTTATCACCTATAAGTCTCTATAACGTTTTCCCCAATACACTTAGTTAATCAAATGGACTCAATACGTAGACCACCTTCAGTAAATAGAGTACAAACCTCACTCCATATAAAATTTGAATGAAACCTCCCTTCCGTGTCACTAGCCCACAAGAATGTTCTCATTTCTCTCTCAATGGTCTTAATCACACCCTTAGCAAGGAAGAGTGAGATGACCAACATACAAAAAAAGAGCTTATAATTGATTTAATTAATTGTAGCGTACCAGCATGAGATAGCTTCTTATTGTACCACATACCCAACCTCTTCTGCATTTTTTCAACTAAAGGAATGCATTCTACATATCGTAATCTCCTAGTAGCAAGTGGGAGATCCATGTATTTGAAAGGGAGAAGCTTGCTACTCAAACCACTGACTTATGACAAGCTTCGTGAGATATTAGTAAAACTTTTAGATAAAACCATGAAGGGTTTTTCTCTATTCAAGTCTAGTCTAGATAGATTACCAAAAGTGTGCAGGGAAGACATGAGTTTGCCAACATAAAACTCATTAGCTCTAGATAGTAGAAAGAGGTCATCTGGAAAAGGAAACTAGTGATCTTAGGTTTCTTACATCTACTCAATTGCAAGTAGAGTGTTTTGTTAGCCTTGTTAGGACCTTCAAGCAAACTGAGAATAGATAAGGGAACATAAGATCACCTTATGTTAGCCCTTTCTTGCCTTTGAATATCTGTTTTAGATCTTTATTGACTAGAACTGAGAAAGAAACTAATGTAACACACAACATAATCCACTATTTGAATTTATTAAGAAATCCAAAAGAAATAAGCATATGGTCCAGAAAATCACAACTAATTGATTCATAAGCTTTATTAAAATCAATCTTAATAGCAGTTCTTTAGGCCATTTCCTCTGTAATAACTATTCGTTAGTTCCTTTCACAATGACACATTAAGACTGATTAATAATATTTTTATTGTCTTTCTCAATCTCTTAGCCAAAATTTTGGCCATAATCTTATAGATAAAATTGCGACAAGAAAGAGGTCTAAATTCATCAAGACAGGAAGAGTTATGTACCTTAGAAATGAGGCATAGGAAAGTTTTATTAATTTTAGATAGCATCTTGCCTTTCTCAAACATCTCTATAATAGCTTTTGTCACAAGGCACTTTATTTAAGGCCAAGCTTTCTAAAAGAACATCACATTTAAGCCATCAGGACTCAAAACTTTTTAAGACTCATTTTATGCACAACTTATTACTATTTCTCTAGGGCTATTAATTCCCTAAATTTTTTAAGCGCGAATTGATTGCATATGAAACTACTCGTAGCTAATGGAAAGGGATCGCTCATAGTTTGAGTACCAATGGAACCTTTAAAATATTTTAAGGCCTCATTTCATAAGCTCGTGTTGAAAGGAGATGAGTATCCCCTCCTTACTAGTCAATGAGTGTGTCCTCCATAAGCTCCCTATCTCTTGTTAATCATATTAAGCTTAGGTTTATATAGTAATGTATATACCCACATCAACATTGGTTTTGTGGCTCTTGTTCCTTCACGAACATTAGTTCTAATAACTTCACCATATAATGCAAATATAAATTCAGTTTTTTTACACTATATAATGCAAAAATAACTTCAGTTTTTTATAACTCTTCTTGCGTCATAATACAAATCCACTCCTATTAACAATAACATGCAAGAATAACAATCCCCTTATTGCCAATAAAAAAAAAGCACCACTCTTAAAACTATTCTAGTAAACTAAATCAATTATGTACAACAGCTATCATATGTCTACCTATTTATTTTCAGCGGCCACAAAATTTCAAATCTCCTGTAAAACTTACTAAATTTTCAAAATGCTTCCTAATGACACTTGAAAATAACTACATTGTCATGAGGGGCTGCACTTAATTATTCAAGAATGAAATAGGTTAGATGCCACAACAGACCAAACAATACATAGATATCATAAAATCTAGCGGTCTGTTCATTCCTTTCTCTAACAAAAATATACACCACTAACGAAAAAGCTATCCGATAGGAATCGAGAAACTACTCATTTTTTCTTTTAACTTTGGTTCATATTCAACTCCATTTTCTTCACTCACAATCAAATTACTCCAAGAGCAATGTGCCTCTTTTTTTATTCGATTGCCGCACTGGCCTTTTTTTTTATCATTATTCTTCTAATTATAGAGAGATTGTTACTTTGTAATTTTATCAACTTTTGTCAATGAATATAAGGATACATCTAGAATTCCAATTCCATTAGAGATGTAAAGTTATGAAGCTAACTCATATAGCTTTCGCAGATGATTGGCAGTTATTTTGTAGGGCTGAAAGGAACTCAATCAATATCCTTGTGAATTCTATGGAGGAGTTTCAAGAGATGTCAAGGATAAGGAGTAACCTTAGAAAGAGTTGTTACTATCTGTTTAACAACTGTAACAGTGAGGTAGCCACTAAAGCAACTGAGATGGGTCTGGAACAAGGAAGGTTACCATTCAAGTATCTAGGTGTCCCAATATCCCAAAGAAGGATCAATGCAGCTGATTGCAAACCACTATTGGATTCCATTCATGGGAGGACCAACCAGAGGAGCAATAAACACGTAAGTTATGGAGGTAGGCTTCAATTAATACAGTCAATTATGAGTAATCTTACAAATTGTTGGCTTACTCATCTATCATTATCAAAACGTATACTGAAGGAAATAGATAGAAAACTTTGGGAATTTCTATGTATTGGCTCGGATCAAAGCAAAAACAAAGCGAAGATAAGTTGGAGCAGAATTTGTAGACCCAAAGATCAAAGTGGCTTGGGATTACGCCCCTCAAAGGTGATCAATAACGTATGCCTAGCTAAGAAACTTTAGTGGTTATATAGCAAAAAGGAGGACCTATAAGTGAAATGGGTACCCCATGTCTTCATCAAAGATGACAATATATGGACTTTGAAGCTAAAGCAAGAGATGTCAGGGATCTTAAAGGAAATTCTAGGCATAAGGTAGTGGATGCAAAACTTGTTGGTTCACAAGATTGGAAATGGGAATAAAACATATTTTTGGTATGACAACTGGCATTGCGAGGGTCTTCTATAAAAAGTCAAAGAACTATAAAACTTCCCCCGGAACAAGAGTAAGCAACCTAATAAGAAACAACTAGTGGATATGGCCATACCATAATAGAAGGGGTGTTGAAATTATAATGGATCATATACCAAGTTGTCAGCAAGGAGCACAAGCCGAAGTTAAATGGACACCAGATAAAGCTGGAGAGTTTAAGACGAAGGTATATAAACTTTTAATTTAGGAAGAACAACATACACAGAAGAGATTGGTTAAATTGGTGTGGGATAAGGATATAAGGCCAGCACACTCTTTTATACTCTGGATGGGGATGAATGGTGGTTTGCTCAAGAAAGCCAGGCTTAAGATTACTATAAGCACACTGAAACCGTTATTCCATACTTTTCCCGTTTTGAATATAATACGCAAGTAAATCATGTTATATTTTTTCTTTTCATTTTACCGATTAGGATATATATTTATATTTTAAAACGTGCTTGTTGGAAAATATTCTTCTAAGATTTTAGAAAGTCGATGCTTTTGCACTCTATAATTCTAGCATAGATATATACAGAAACAATAACAAATCTTAAAATCAACTACCGACTTATATTTAATAAATCAAGATTAGTTTACTAGTTATCAACAAATAATTGTATTTACAATACTAAAGCATAATACAAGTAAAATTCATTCTCTAGTAAATGAAACATGCAAATATATTAAGCTTATATGTCAGATCCCACTCCACAAAGTTTTGACCAGCTTAAATTGAAACTTCCTATGCTTACAAGCCCTACTAGTATAAATCTCGTCTGCCATTTTATCCAAGCAGTTCAGCAAAGAAGTCTCCAACATGCATAAGTACCGTAATCTTACCTATTAAAGTTCCTACTAATGATTGCTCCATACCGAAAATCAATTCCTCCGCTTTACGAATGGCAGCAGCTGGTCATGTTTTCTGTTTTCTGCGACTGCAATCTTTGGCACACTTCCATACCAGGCGTGACAACTATAATTTCAACACCACAATCTGTTGCTTTTTCCAGGTCCATTACCACGTACAAACTGAAACAAAAAATACTAGATTGGTTGAATTCATTTCATGAACAAAAAGGCAATTTAAGGCACTGCGTACGAAAAAGAAGCAAATTAGCCTTGCAGTAAACATGAAGAAAAGGAAGTGATGAACCACCACCTAGCAAAGATAGCACTCACTTCTTAACTCATTCTTCGAATCTACTGTCACGTCTTTTCTTTCACTGGTTGCATCCTTTAATTTCAAATCAGTATCACCTGGGCATACAAGTCTAATCCATATGTCAGAAATAAGAAAGACGATGAATTCTCAGAAGCAATAACCTTCACCTATGTCATCTCTAACCTGGACAACCTCTCTGCAACACATCTCTTCTCCAACATCCGATTCCTCAACATCTTGGCTGTCAGACTCAAATTCACCAGTTTGCAGCTTTATGCCCAAATGCAAGGAGTCCTTCAACCTTTGTCCTAATCTGACTACGTTCATGTTTTCATATTGGACACGCTCCTTGGAACTGAACTGTTGGACGGAATATGACAGGCTTGTAAGTTGAACTCATGACCTGCCAGCTTTACATCTTTTCCATTCTCAGAGGCCATACTTCTGTCCATATTGTTCGCTCATCTTGTATATTTGCCTCTGGTCTGTGGGCTAGAACATTTTAGGTTGAGAATCTAACTTGGATGGAACTGTCCATCTCTTCCCCCCTCCCAAACTGCTTGCACCATATGAGATCATTCACAGCATGGAAGTGATGTATGACTAGATTATTGGAAGAATTGGGGCATAGAATGCGTGCCGATAAAATAGAATAAAAGCTTGCTTAAAGGTACTTGAATCATGCTCTTGGGCACAAATCACTGAATTCAATTTACAAAGTTGGCATCAATACCAAACTTCTTAAACCTCATTTTGTGATTTATCTCAATTGCTTCGAAACACAATGCTGCTGTTAGGAACCCCAACTGGCATCAATACCAAACTTCTTAAACCTCATTTTGTGATTTATCTCAATTGCTTGGAAACACAATGCTGCTATTAGGAACCCCAACTATCCAAACAAACTCACTTGTCCGAAGATATTGTTGATGTTTGACTTATAGGATCAAAACATTTCACCAGTGCATATTAACTCTTACTGGGTAGGAAAGCCAATGCCAACTTGAACATATATAAGATTGGTAGAAGTATTGGCTTTTGCATTTCGTGACAATTAGATGATCATTAACATGCTGATCAAGGACCTTAGGCAGCACGAACCACAGAAGACAGCTCACTACACCATAAGTTGTAAAATAGAGTGATAAATTAGATGAAGTCCACTCATGCCTTCACACACAGCAAAAGATTAACAGTTAATCCCTCTAGCAGTAATACACTCATAAGCTAAACAAGTAGAACAAAAGTATAATTACGAATAGCAAACCAATTACATGTAGTCTAATATTTCCAAATGCTAACTTCAGCCAACGTCCCCAAGTTAAAGCTCAGTTACATGTCGGCTACACATTATGAATCCACAATGCAAAATTAATGCTGATATTTCAGTTAAATAACACCTAATGCGCTGATAGAAAGAATAGATTAAAAGATATGAACTTCTTATGTCTATCTTCAATTATGTAAGAGACTAACCACAAAAGCAAGATGGAAACAGCACAATAGAAAACTCATTAGGTTCGTCCCCTGAAAACTCCTAGGACTATGTGTCCCATAATTCATCCAACCATCAAATGGTGTTACCATACTCAAAGTCTATCATGTTTATCATCAAAGAACAACAATCTTAGTCACATATGGAGCTTCAAGGAATCAACTAATTTTTGGCATCATACTTACATGCCAAATACCAGTAAAGAGGTCAAAAACTTGAATTCAAACTAAGAAAAACATTTCATTTACCTAGAGTAGGTAGTAACCCCTGTGATTCTTACTAGGTCCTGTTTTGTTGTCTTCATCGCTAGATTCATTTGACAGCTTGCAAGCTTTATCATCATCACCCAATGAAGATGTACACATTCCAGACACCTCACTCCAATATACAACCAACTCTTCAATTACTAACTTGACTGCAGTAAAATTTCAGTACTTACAAACTCATGAAATCTTGAACACAAAGATTGGACTACATAATAAAATGCTTCATTACTTGAAAAGTGCAATATCTAGGTTCAGAATTATATCATTTTGAACCTACTTAAGCTAATTGTAAAGTTAACATAGACTACATACAAAGAAATCCATATAGGCTGATCAGTGTACAACTTAGCTCCAAAGGAGTAACCAAATCTGAAACAATGCATATGCATTAAAGACATAGAAATATAAATAAAAAGATGTTAGCGTCAGATGTCAAGTTTGTACATTCCATCTTAAAACTGAGCAAAGCCATAAATGAGGTTTATTGAAATGGCTTCCTTCCAGAAAAGGCTTTCATAGGTCATGAAAACACATTTCATCTCAAGAAGGATATAGAGCAATAAGCAAATGAAGCAACTTGCCACAGAAAAACAATCTTTACTTTGCGATATGACATCTACTAAAAATTTGACATAAATCAACAGCTTTAAGGGAATTATCTAAACTGAAACCCAAAAGGTAACTCGAGACAATGTTAAGAACAAAAAATAGGGGCAAGATGGTCAAAAGTCTATTCTGCTTTTGGATGACTGTAACAAGATTGATATTATGGTTTTAAAATTTAGTAATTTCTGATATTGTGATTTATTTATTGCGATGCCATGTGGATTATTAGTGGGACTTTCTGGTAGTGTACCTTTATCGTGGGTTACGTGTCGGAGCGACCTTCGGGCGTCCCGATGTGTACCCTACGGTGAGGGGTCGCTACATTAGAATGGCTCAATGGTAAGAGGCGTGTACTTAAAGTGCAACAAAACCTTGAAGTCTTAGGTTCGAGCCGTGGCTCACCCTTGACCAAAGAGGACAATACCTGGAGTGATAGCGGTAGAGGCCGGGCTCTACAGTAACGATCGCGGGCCTCTTGAGGTGCCGAGGGGAGAGGCCCCAGTACACAAAGTTCGGGTCGCTACATATCCCCATTCCTGTAAATTTAACCGAAATTCCACATCCTACTAAGGTTTTCCATATGAAACTTTATGAGTGATCCAAGGATTCTATTGTTAGTTGTATATATAAGTGTTTAATTAATTTTTTGTATTATAAGATGGTTTAGTAGAGTCTTCGACTTATGGTGATATGTATTATTACCTTTTTAACTATCCTCACATAAACATCATCAAACAACTGTAGCTCACATAATCCCTTAATTTGAATACACAATCTAAATGAAAACATTACAATCTTCTTATAATTTTAATCTATAATGCAAATTATATGAAATCTAACATGAAAACAAACTTACATTACTTTATTAAATTATCTCTAGATATACCATTCCAATAAAAGAAGACACTATAATAAATTTGATCATAATCATTTTTTAGTGGTGCCTTCAGGACCACTCTATTTTGTTGTTGAGTTTAATATGGATAAACAAAATTTTATGGTTGTGGCTGATATCCAACAATCTCACTAATTGATCTTTATAAGGCTTCCTCTATCAATCAATTAGATTCTTTTTCTTTATCCTTATAATCAAATGGAAAAATAACCAATCATAGCCTCTTCCATCTAGTATAACTAGGCGTCTTAATCCTTCTTAAATTTTTAAATCTCTTTTAATGTTTGCTAGTGATTTTGTAACTCCTAGATGATCTTCCTTTGATCCTTTTATATGTCCTCCAAAATCTTTTTGTAGAGTTGGTTAACAAATATTCTCATTAGTTAATGCCTATTCCTCTTGCTATTGTGTTGGTTGATCAATAATCCTATCTACATCATCTTACATCCTTTCCTTATCACCATTGATCTCAAATCTATGGCGACAGTTAAAAGATACTCTCCCTTAATGACCTTCATTAACCTCATGTGTTGCGTAGCTTTAATGTCAAAGTGAGGCATTATACAAGCAATTCTTATTTAAGTAAGCTTATCAAGCACTTTTAGGTTCCTTACTAGCTGTGTGAAATATGACCTTACTCATATTGCCCATTTTTTTGAATCCATCATATCTAAATAACTATAAAATAGATTTCCAGGTTGCAATAGTGACACTTAATAGAGCATTACAAGTAGAAAAATTCATATTAAGTAGCCACCCCTACTCTCCCCCCTCCCAAAAATGGTATGGGCAATTGTGTGACATAAGAAAACCCAGGTCTAGTGATTTTATATATGAACTTTTTTCTTATGGGATTGTAATAAAAAATTTTGATACAAGATTTTATATTGAAATTTCTTACTTATAAATATATCTTCAAGAGAGTCAACAAATTTGGTATGCAAATGTTTCCAAATAGTCGAGAAAGGTAAACCTATAGTTGATACCAAATTATGAAATTAACATTGAGAAATATGTACCACCCACTTGAAACAAAATTCCATTCAAGACATCCTAAAAACCATCTTTATTAAATTCAAATGATGATAAAATTTTGAGGGTTAGTTTAATTTGTTAATAAATTTCCTAAACCCCACATTCGAAACCATATTAACCAGTTTAAAAGCCAACCTAATTTGTATATAGCTAGAGAAACTTCTACTTATAAGGATTTGATACCATTTTAACTAAACTTTATTATTGAAATATAACATACAATATTTAAACTCCTCTGGTAATTAATCTTCACTATTTTGAACCTTTCATTCTATTCCCAATACTTGAGTCTTGCTAGAGGATAGTTTTTTACTCATGTTTAAAGAAATTATGAACCTATAATCCAAATGAATTAACACTAATTGTCTCAAATCTAAAAATCCTTAATTTAATGGAACTAATTCTTATGCACTAAATGTTATTTTAGTGGAAACTATTCTTTTAAGCTACATGTTAGGGTTCAAATTTAATGTAGGACATGCATATATAAATGATCATATCGTAGCATACAATTGTGTGGAAAATTGTGTTATTTAGGTTAAATGACATATTTTAATTTCTTAAAATTAGGATTGTATTTTTTTATACATACTTATGGTATTAGATATACTGAGTATTGATACAATTTATATAAAGGCATAGTCTTTATAATAAAAGCACATTTGACTATATAAGCGTATAGTTCACCATGTCTAGAAGTACCTATAATGGATACGATTTTGTACAGGGATGTTATGGACTACGGATAAATCACTTACCTTCATAACTCCATCATACAAAAGCTTATTCCTTGAGCCTTGTCCACTATTCACCTAGCATAAACTTGTCTGGGACTCACAAATTCTCCCCTCTCACTTGTTCTTATTATGTATGCAACTTTAGGCAGACTGGTGGATTACATACTAGATATAGGTTGAAAGACTCAACTAACTCTTTGGAATGTGTCTTATGCAATATTCACAATGAATCTCACAATCATCTATTCTTTGAGTATGCTTTCTCCTCTAGGCTATGGAATCTACTACTTGGAACATTCAATATTCACATCCCAATTACAGGATGGATCAATATATTGAACTACTTATCCAATATAAAACTAAAGTAGTAGTGATCTAATTTTTTTACTGACTTTTGGGGTACTCATCTCCATTATTTAGAATGAAATAAACTCCCAAATCTTTGTAAACTCATCAAGATCCATTGAAGATAGCATCAGGAAAATTAATTATAAGTCAGACTATAGGTAGAGGCCAAAAAGGATAGTCTATCTCTTTCTTTTAAACATTGTTATAAACTTACCAACCTCTAAAACTATGCTTGTACTAAAATCTTTAGTTGATTCAACAACTTAGTTATCATATACCAGTGTTTTCTCTATTAGTAATTGAGGTTTCTAACTTTTACCTGCTTTATAACTCTTTCATTAGGCTATATACTTACTTAACTTCCAGAAAAAGATTTTCAAAATGTATTCCTCAAAGATATCTTGTGGTTTAACACCAATAAAGTGAATATATATCAAATGATTTCATATCCAATGCTACCATTTCAAATTGACCGACTTATAAAAATAGTGTAAAGGATACTAGGGAACTTTAAAGGCAAGTTAAAGAGCTTTTATCGAAAGGATATATCAGAGGGAGAATCTCATTCTTTCTTGTTCATAAGAAGGTTTGATTCTTGAAGAATGTGCATTGATATCAAAATGTCAAAAAAGTAATAAAATTAACCAAGAACCTATTTTAGCGAGAAACTCAATAGAGCTACTCTTAATTACCGAAATTACAACATGAAATTATATGCATTGGTGCAGGCTTTAGAAACTTAGTAACATTATTTGTCATCCATAGAGTTCATTATTTACATCGACTATATGTCCTTAAAGCATTTGAAAGGGCAATAAAGATTTAATCGATGAGATACCAAATGGATGGAGTTTATTGAGATGTATCCTTATACAATCAAATATAAGTAACATATGAAAAATGTTATGGTTGATGTGTGTCTTGAAGGTATGTTTGATTTCTATCGTAAATGCAAAATTATTAGGTTTTAAACATGTTAAATAATTATAAGATTATGAAAATGATTTTTCATCAAACTTTAGATCTGATGAGAAAATTGCTTTGGAAAAATTCTTCAGGCTTGAGGGGATTTTGTTTAAGGAAAATAAGTTATATGCCCTAAAAGTTCTTTAAGAGAGTTGTCAGAATATGAGGCACATGAGGGAGGATTGGTGGGAAATTTTGGCATTAAAAAGAATTTAGATGTTTTGTTTGGACCTTTCTTTTGACCTCATCCTGACATGATGTTCAAAGAATTTATGCTAATTGTATTACATAGTGACATGGTAAGTTTAAAATATGCCATATGCTCTATATACTCCTTTGCCAGTTTTTAGTGAACCTTGAGTCGACATTTTTATGGATTTTGTTTTAAGTTTGTCTTGATCTAAATAGAGTAAAGATTTTATTTATTTTATTTTTGATAAGTCTTATAAGATAAACATTTTCTTGCATATAGTAAAATTGATGATGTAACATGATGTACATAAGTTATGCACATATTTTATTAAATATTTGCTTGATTCTAATATTATTTTAACTTAATTTACTTAGTTTATATTATCTTTTAACTAATTATGCAAATAAGATATTAAAATAATATTTTTAAGAATTGAAGGTAATTCGAAGCAAAAATATAAAGAAATTCACAATTCTTGAAGGAACTCGATCTAGCTCATACCCGTGTGCTAGCCTAGCACTTTAAAAGGATCAAGTGTAATGATCGATTACTTATGGCCTACGTTATAATTTGTGTGCAATTCTTTAACAAAATATTGAGACCTATGATTGAGGGGAACAATCATGTATTCATCTTTAAGAAAATAACGAGACACATGATTTAGAGATACAATCATACTAGATGTCGTGTTTGTTACCCAATAAAAACCTTGATGGCCCACAGTTTAGGCATGATCATAGGGCGTACCATTAAGTAAACAATGTAAAACATATTTAATTGCAAAAACCCTATTTTTATGGGACTTTAGCTATCATTTAAAAAACAAAAAAAGCCTTGAGGAAACACCATTTTCTCTCCAAAAACTTTAATTTATTTAATAAAGAATCAAAATCCATATATCATCTTAGTAGATCAAGTTGTTGGCATATTTAAAGAGTTCATCTATATTCACTTCTACTATGATTTCTCTATCTTTGTCTTTTGAATTTATTATTTTAAACATTCTTATTATCTAACTAACTTTTCTATTTTTAGATATATAAAACCCTAGTGATTATTTTTGTATGAAGTGGTTTAATTTAATTATTGAAACATGGTATATTTCTATAAGCTTTCTTTGTTAGTCTTAATGTTGATTTATTTATCTTAACATCTAAATCCTATTTTAATTAACCTATGGACAACTTGAGAGAGTCTATTTATGGGTGGACCATGGGTTAAATAGAGTGCTCGAGAGAGCCATACATAATCTTCCTAATGTTAGGATGAAACCTTTCATGACATTTTGTAAAACGTCAGACATTTAAAAGAGTATTAGCATTAGTGGATATACGAATTAACTAACTAGAGTATAGATGATTGCAAGAGTGCTCAATTTCAAAATCTAAAAAGTTGTGTTGGTCTATAAAATGTATCCAATCCTAGATTAATTAACTTTTGAACTCAAAAGTGTTGCTAGGGGAATTACTTATATAGACAGTCATTTGATTGCATCCTCTTTCGATCAATTATCATTTATTTCTATGGCTATTGTCAATATTAGGTTAAGTTTTATTTTATATTTTATTATTTCAAAAATCTATAGAAACTATCTGTTTTTATTACCTTTAAACTGGTTCATAGTGTTATGCTTTTCTATTAGTATCGCTTCTTTATAAGATTGATACTCCTACTTATCATTATATTATTTACCAATGATAGGTAAACTTACTCACTTAGTAAGTGATAAATTTGTAATAGAGACAAATATGATATTATTAAAAATATATATATCAAATATACACTCACCACAACCAATAAAGCCAATTTGTTATTTAGAGAGATAATACGACTCTATGGTTTTTCTTAGGGAAATTATGTCAGATAGGGACTCAAGTTCTTTAACTAGTTTTGGAAGGTTTTATAGAGAAAGTTAGGAGCAAAAATTTGTTTTTGTACTACTTATCACTCTCAAATTGATTTTCAAATTAGATATTAAATAGTGCTTTGACTATTTTATCACGTACTATCAATCATAGGAAGTTGAAAACTAATGAAGAATGGTTATCGTACATTGAATTTGCAAATAATATAGATGCTCAAACTACTAGTAGTTGTCAACCTTTTGAGGTTATTTATAGCGTTAACCTGCTAACTCTATTGGATTTTATCTCCTTTCCTATTCAAGAGAAGAGTAGCTTAGATAGGTGTGGTCAAGTGGAAGGGATTTATCCATCCTTAATTAAAGGTTAGGAGTTTGATCCTGGACTTTGGGTATAAAGCAGTCTTAAATTTTTGGGCCAGCTGTCTTACCCTGTGAGATGCCTACAAACTAGCGAGGAGATTAGTAAATATTCAGTGTCACATTGAGAGGAAAAATGAAAAATATATATCTAACGCTAACAAAGAAAGAGAGAAAATTTTGAACATAGTAGATTTGGGTGTGGTTGGGTCGGATATATCGGGCCCAAGTCCAATCTCACGGGCCAATCGATCAGTCTCACCCCCATAGATTGATTTG
>JAOTIZ010000036.1:95761-106317 GCA_027123425.1 Erythroxylum panamense
AAAGACATCCATTCATAAAGCACATGATTGTTCATGGCACCTATTCATAATGTACATGATTGTTCATGGCACCTCTTAGGAAAACATGTGACCATTCATTGATAATGTACATGATTGTTCATGGTACCTTTTGGTTAAACATGTGATCATTCATAGTATTTGAATTGAAAAATACATGTCTTTTCATTTTGAATTGAAAATACATGTCTTTTCATTTATACTTCTTCATTCACTTCTTTGCATTTCAAACTATTTTCCAACATCATGGTGTCACCCAACTTGCGCTCCATCCTTGGTTGCCACCACCGCCGTCGCCAGCTCTAAACTTTGTCATAAATCGCAGCGTCGCCACTATTGCCTACTAGCTCCCGGCTCCACGCCTCCACCAATCCAATTGGGTTGTGAAATGTTACCTACTCCTGTGCTCCGTCAGTTTCTTTTATTTTTGTTTTGCAAAAAGGATATAGAATAGCGAGATTGGTGATTAAGGTAATACCGTAATAGGGTTTGTTAATTACTTTGTTTATAATTTAGCGGGCAAATTATATATATTATGTTTATTTTTATAATTATAATAAAGGTTAATTAAAAAATTCTAAACTATCGTCAATTTTACAATTATATTCTAAACTTCAAAAAGCGAAAATAAGATATTCAAAATTTTAAAATTTCTCAATGCTAATATGAGGTTAGAAACTTTAACTATTAATATACGTCAACCAAGCTTAACAAAACAAACGAAGGTTAATGGAATAAAGTTATTAAAAATAGAATCTTTAAATTAGTTTATGCAGTTTTAGCCCTTCGTTATTTGTTTGTTCTCCCGACACTCGAAACTACCCTCACATTGCAGCAGACTTTATTAGTAAGCTTTTCGTTTTCAATTCGTTCTTCCAATATCCTTAGCATGAGAGCGTTAGGGTTGCGTAATTTAAAAATCGAAAGGTAAGAACGTTGAAAGATTAAATTGAAAACAAAGGAAAAACTAAAATCAAATAGTGAGGTTGTCTAAGTCAACAAACTTAACGGAGATACTACTGTCGAGTTATAATTGAAATTTTTTGAAATCTTGAGCATTTTATTATCATTTTTTAAAATTCGGGTTAGAATTTAGTAAAATTGAAAGTTTGAATATTTTGTTTTTACTTTCTAAAATTCGAGCAATAATTACAAATTGAGCAAAATTTTGGATTTTTTGGTAATTAACTCTTATAATCACTATTTCTTAGGGTTTTTGTAGAATTGAATTATGACTTAATAAAGGTAATTATATACAATTTTTGTTTCTATAATTATATTAATTATTGTTAAAATTTTTGTGGAATTGAATTATAAATAACATAAGAGATAAGACCTTATTATATATATATATATATCATAACATAGAGATTATTTTATAATTTTTTAAAAATATGAATTATTTTTAAATTTTTAAAAATTAGTTGAAATAATGTCTAATATTGATATCGATATACCATTTATAACATTGATATCGTACTGAACCAATTACAATGTCGGGCTCTATCCTAAATTGTACGTCGCATACAGAAGCTACCGAACTCGCACAAAACACACACACACACGCACTGTTTACTCGTTAAAAACACACACAACTGGTGCCTCTCTCTCCGACTTCAAATTCGCTGCTGCTCTGATTTCTCAACTATTTTTCATTGACTTAGGGTTAGGGTTTCCCTCCAATTGCCCAATCGCTATTCTCATCTTTTCCTTGGAATGCTTCAAATTCATTTGAACTCTACCCAGTTTTGCCAATGTACGGTCACTCTCAGCCTATAAACGTTCCCCAGTCGATCACGGGCGACGACGAAGAAGGTGTCGCCGGCGATTCCATTGACCACCACCACCATCATATGAGCTACGAAGATGGTGGTGCCACTGGCAGCATCGTCGTCGTTAATGATGTATCACCGGACTCCGTCTACGGTGGCGCCGTATCGGACCTCGCGGTACAACGGAGCGACATCTCCAGCCAGCTGACGTTGACGTTTCGCGGCCAAGTTTATGTGTTCGATGCCGTCACTCCTGATAAGGTGTTGTGTTTTTGCTTGCTCAATTGCTTGATTTAGGTTTCCATGTGTGGTCGTTTGGAGGCTATATGACCCTAGTAGAGTTTGAATTATAAAATTATTGACAACGTAATGCAATTTGGATTTGCTTTAAGCTGCAATAGGTTGTTGCTTTTTCTCTACCTGTCGTCTAAACTGGAGAATTAGGGCTCGGCTTGTGGCATTCTGAAATATATCATCGAGTGATATTGTATATTGTTTTTCAGGTGCAAGCGGTTCTTTTATTATTGGGAGGTTGTGAACTATCTTCGGGTTCCCATGGATTGGAATCAACTTCTCAAAGCGAAAGGGTATGCATTTTTCTGGAGTTTTTACACAATGAAGTATGTCTGAGTAGGCACACTATATGCTAATGTTTATAGCCCTGATATTTGTGCCCTTTTGCTGATCATTTTGTAGGATATGCTTGTGGACTATCCAGGGCGATGTTCACAACCACAAAGAGCTGCCTCGTTGGATAGGTTCCGACAAAAGAGGAAAGAGAGATGCTTTGATAAAAAAGTCAGATATAGTGTTCGACAAGAGGTAGCACTCAGGTTTGTTTATTTTTTGATTATAGTCTGCTTCAAGGTTATGTACTTGCAGATGTTGCTTGAGTTGCACATATACTTTTTCTAACAAGTGTTTTATGATAATTGTTTTGTTACTTAAGAATCAAATATAAAGGATTCTGCTGCAGAAGATTTTAAATATGTAGAAACTGCTTGCATAATACTCTAGCTATTGATTCTTATCCTAAACTGTCTATTTGAAATAAACTTTTATCGGGTCACAGTCACAAATTTGAGTAGAGAGAAACCTAGGAAACAGCGCATGTTCATATGACTATTTTGGGACAAGTATCCAGCCATACCATGCAACTACTTTTTCTTGAGTTTTATTTTTTTTTCTATGCCTTATGCTTGTCTTGTTTGAACTTCAAAACTATGAAGCTATTGAATGATAATGGAGCCAAAAATTGAATTTTATCTGGACCATTGGAGCATATTCATCCGGATCTTGTTGATTTTGTTTTTTAGTGTCTGATGGAGGGTGTTTGATTTACAGGTTTCTTTGCTCAAAAAAATATTTTTCTTAGTTGGCAGAGCATCATCTCTATGGATAATTACGCATCTATCTTAGAGAAGTGCAATATTTTGTTTTAGCCTGTGTTAAACTAAACTAATATTGTGGTGCTTTATGGAAAGTTTGTAATTGTTCGTAACCCTTAACCTTTTGGGCCCACTTGTTATGCTTTGTTGAAAGCAGACCTAAAATGCACTACCTTTAGAAAGTAAGTAAACTTTCTGCGCCCCATCAAAGATTTTAGAGAATAACGATTGATTATTTATCCTGATGGCAGGGAGGTAAGAGTACTTTATCATCATAGTACCTCCCAAGTTAATAGGGTTCAAATCTTCGTAGGTGAAAGGGTCTGAGGTTTCCACTAACAATTAAATAAAAACACTGTTTAGAATGATCTATAAGGTTTTTCACTTCTTACATTACCTAATTTAATTCAAGGTTGCTTGACACGATGGTACCCCAGGGAGACTGACAGACTTGCACTAACAGTATTCTTTGTCCATAATTGTAGTTTGTTAATTGTATTTGTATGACCGTCAGGATGCAACGTAACAAGGGTCAGTTTACTTCTTCCAAGAAAGCTGATGGAGCTAATGGATGGGGTGGCTCGCAGGATTCAGGGCAAGATGATGGCTCTCAAGAGACCTTGTAAGTTATGTACAAATATTAGAGCATGATAATAGCCCAATATATCACGTCTTCTGCAGAAATCTAGCAGATTTAGCAGTGGGAAAGTAGGTAATGGAACATAGATGGCGAAGAAAGCAAGTTTGTAAATGCAAAATTCTTGTTATCTCTCTTTTGTTTAATTCTGAACCTCAATGGTTCTCTTTGCATTTGAAATGTTACTTCCTTTTATTTAATGTCGCACTTTGGTGCTTATCTTCTCCATCATTTAGTTCTTATCAAGAATTCCTTAATTATATTTTCCTGTTTGTCACACCATTGGCTAGTTGTGCACACTGTGGCATTAGTTCAAAATTCACCCCAATGATGCGCCGTGGCCCTGCTGGTCCAAGGTCTCTATGCAATGCTTGTGGGCTTTTCTGGGCAAATAGAGTGAGTACATATCCTTTTTGTTGTAGCTATATTTTGCTAGCGATATAGGTTGTCTTTTTTATGCCGTATGCTGCTTGAGTAACTATTCTTGGCCTAGAGGGGGCTTGGTTTCGGTTATTTAGTTGCCGTATAGGTTGTTAATTTTGCTGTGTGTTGACATTCTTGGCATAGAGTGGATTTGGCTTTGGTTATTTTGTTGATATATACGTTGTTTTTTCTGTATGTTAATGTTCTTGGCATAGAATGGGTTTGGCTTTGGTTATCGTGTTGATATATTGGTTGTTGCTTTAGCTGTGTGTTGTTTGAGTAATTTTATTTGCTTCATCTTCTCATATTGACATATGGGGATTCAGGTGCACCATGCAATTATTCCACCCATTTGGTGTTTTTTGCTCTACTTCACAAAAGTTGGTAGTGAAAATTGTTTTGATGAGTTATTTTCATTTGTGTTGATCCAACTTTGCTGACACAGACCATCTTTACTGCATGAATACTTGTCGAGTGCTAAGGTCAAAATTGGTGTTGAATAAGGTAGGTGGAGTTATACTACTTAACATAAGAAGAATGTTGAAAGATTGCACGAGGTAAAATTTTCTAGTCAATTGAGGTATTTTAGAGCTTCAAAGGTAAAAATTTATAGTCAGTTGAGATCTTTTAGACCTTCAATGGTGACTACATATATGCAGCAGAAACGACCCGCTTGAATAAGGTACATCAAGGAATTAGAGCAATGAAGCACTTAACCTTGAACGAGCTAGGCAAAGGAATTGTAGAATCATTGATATTATATGTTGAATAAGTGGGTCCAATTATATATTCCACTGGAAGTGCAGAACAATTAATAATGAAGCTTGCAACATGTGGTTCATAGTTAAATCTACTTGGAAGTCATGAATCTTAGAAAAATTATTTCTGATATTCTGGCCAGTAGGCACCATCGAGCTCTAGCTTGTTTGTCATTTCCTGCTAATAGCTAGATTGAGTTGTAGGCCAGTTTACCACAAGATATCCTTGTTAAGGCAAGCTTATGCTGTTTAAACTTTGCTTAGTGAGGTTTTATGTGACTGGTTTCTGCTTGACTTCCAAATGCTGATTTAAGTTGGTTTACTGAGCATGTGTTGAGCCTGCATTCTTGATGAAGAGAGGTATTCACCAGAATTGTATCACTTAACCTGTGTTCTAATAAGCAAGGGGGGCCTCATAATATTATAAGTGTTATCAATGCATCCAGTGAATTGCAAGAGCATTCAGAATACTTGTGTGCCTCTGTACTTGGTGTAGAGATATGCTGAAGATAAAATTTAATTAGGTTTCATAACACTAAGGCATTGTTGTCCAAATTGTGAATACCACGCTGCAGGGTACTTTGAGAGAATTATCCAAGAAAACTCAGGATCATTCTCTGATTCCGATTGAGCAGGTAGATTCCTCAGTTGCACCTTTGTTAATATTCATTTTATTTTATATGATTTATTTCATTTTTCTTTTGGAATCTGAATAAGGCCGAAGTTGAAGCAAATGACTCGGACGCTGGAACTGCCACCAATGCACATGCCAATAGTGTTCCTTATGCAAATGGTGATGATTCAACTTTAATAGCAGAGCGCTAAGTTTCCCAGTGCTCTTGAAGGCATGTTTGCAGTCAATTGGCATTAAGTAAAGTTGAAGGTTTTCTAGTAATATCTATCAGCTTGTTCTCTAGAATGTACAGATTTATAGTGCCATAATCAATACATGTGGTAATCCTGCCTTTAGTACTTACCATTAGATTTAGACGACTGTACTCTCAATGTACAACATAAGAGCTTCAGACGATATATCTTAGTATACAAAATACTTCTATCATGATCCTCTATGCCTAACCCTTTTTGTACAATAAAAAGAAGTAACAAGTTTCATTGCTCTTGTTCAAAATCGACTTAACAAGGTCGTCTGACCTATATATTTAGCCATGCTACAAATTGCCAGAGTAACAATTAGATATATCCGCCACTTTCAGTCGTCAACCTGCTCGAGTCTCTAAATTACTTGAATTAGTATGCAACAGGACGCCGTAGTTACTAGAACTGTCAATGGTAACAAGTTGCATTAGAGAAAAGGATACTGAGAGTTGCTGGATAATCGACGAAGGTAAGTCTTGTGGGCGTGGTGTTGATATGGACGTATATCAAAGTGGAGCTTGGAATAAGCAGCAATAATGACCGTCGAAACGTACATGTCTATGTTTGGTAATTGCCATTCCTGTTATGGTAAAAGTGCAGAGGATTGGTAGTTCCTGACATTCTGTTTGTCCTCTCTTCAATGTCTTTAGGTCCTTGTTCAGTCCGGACAAGACTAGGTACTTATTTTCAGCTTTCGTGGTTCAACTTTTAGCCGACAACTTGTCATGTTTAAGTGGCCTCAATTAATAACTCCAGAAAGTAACGGGTTAACAAGTTTCACCTATTTTAAAATGTATTTTTATTTTTAGTCTTTATATTAAAATTTAATATTCAAAAAATTTAAATTTTATCTTAATATTTTCATCAACATACAAATTAAATCTCAATATTTTAAAATATTTAAAATAAAATTTAATAATTATAAAATATTTAAATTAAAATATAAATGAATGAAAATTTAAACAATTTATTACGTGTTGCATCAATATTAACGTAATATTAATATTAATTAAAACGAAATTAGATATCCATCTCTTATGCTTATATAATATTTTTATTTAAATTTTATTAAGTTATATATAATATTTAATTTGAATTAAATTTAAGTTTATTTTTTAATTTTTAATAAAACTTAACTAATTTAATTTAGTTTCAATAAACCCCAATCAACCCTAATTTTTTTAGTTCTCTCCGATGACAACCCATCGGAGCTCCAACATACAAGCACTGAATATTCATTTGAATAATCAGCATCGGTCTCCACCATAGAAGCACTGACCTTTTCATTTGAAAGTTCAGTATTCTGACAAAAGAAAATCTATAGCACTAACAGTCATGCAAAATGCAGAACACACGTGCAATAGACTCTTGAAGAGCAACAAAACTTTATCACCTCATCTTCAATTTGTGTAGCAAGCTCTCTGGTTGGAGCCAACACCGAGACAGTTGGGCCGTTTGAGGATTATTACGACGTTGTCTCTGAAGCTTGCAGGCAGGGATCAAGTTGCCTAGTGTTTTGCCAGAACCTGTTTCTGCAATTGCCACAATATCCCTACATTGGATTGCAATCAGCCATGTTTATGCCTAGATTGGGGTTGGAATCAAAAACCAAAATAATGTATCTGAATTCTGAAAAAAAAGCGACGAATAACAATGATGATCACCCCAGAACAAAAGAACGACAATGCATTCTGGAAATCGATTTTTAGATTAGAGAAGGGGGCTCGATTTCCAAATTAGAGAAGAGGACTCTATTTCTAGAATAGGGAACTACGGATCATTAGGGACTAATGAGATTCATATTAGAAATTTTAGATAATTGTCATTAAATTAAGTTAATTAGAGTTTCAAATTAGGCTTTGTAAAAGTTTAATAGAATTAAAGAAAATAAACTTAATTTAATTTAAATTAAATATGATATGTGAATAGGACTGTATATCTAATAAAAAATTAAACTAATTTTACATGATACATAACAAACAAAATTTTAATTTTAACTAAATTTCCTTCTATTTATGGTTTAATTTAAACGTTTTGTAAATGTTAAAGTTTATTTTAAACATTCCAAAATGTTAAGGTTCAACTTGTATTTTAGTGAAAATATTATATTCAAATTTATACCTTTTACAATGTCCAAAATGAACCTTTGTGTTTGTAAAATATTCAATTTAAACCTTAAATATGTGAAAATATTGACAAAATTATATCTTCATTTATTATGTGTTTCATTAAACTTATTATTTTTATTAATCATGTGGGTCTTACTATGTCATATTGCATGCACTTCACATATTTTAATTAATTTTAACATAAAATTTCTTAATTGAGATTGTATATAATAAATTTTAATTAAAAGTAATAAACCTAATTTAGTCTATATAATATAAATTAACCTTAATCCATCTAATTTAACTAATAGAACTTTAGCTATTGTCAACTTCTCATTTTCTTCACAAATACTTTCTATTGCCATTTATTACCATCAACGCATCCCGTATCAACTCCATCATTGCTGCCCACTCGACTCTCCCACTAGAGCCCACCTATACCTCTCCCTCACCCTTATCCCACCTATATATGCCTATCCTTGTATTTGTTGAAGGTTCCCGTCAAAGTTAATAGTTAATCTTCTTTGAACCAATACTTCATAATGATGGAACAACCAAAATTACTTTGTTATGATATAAGGCGATAACAGAAGCAAGATCAAGATCAAGATGAGCGAGAAGTAAAATAAATTTGGGCAAGACTAGTAGTAAATATGAGACACAAGAATTTACGTGGTTTACCTAAGTTGGGCTACTTCGACGGATGACGATGAGCAAAAAATTTATTATAACAGAGAAGAATATAAATTAAACCCTCTAAACACAACGAGGATATAAATTTTGTATATAATCTCACAAAATAAAACTCTCTCCTAAAATAAAAGTGAATACAATTTTGAGCTAATATGGTGAAGATAAAATTTTTTGTAAGTTTCTTGATGTTGCATGCATGAAAAATGGAGGGACTTAAGATGTATTTATAATACTTAAACTTTCACCACCTTTGCCTTACACCATAAGCCAATTTGTCTTCAAAGTTGGCAAGAAATGGTTGAGTTATCCACCAAAAAAAACATTGTATTGATTGGAGCACTAAATGTTTGGCTTGAAAAGTTTGACCTTAAATTCCTTAGTAAATAAGCTAACATTTATTATTGATGAACAAGAGTTTGAGTCATATATTCAATAATCATTTAATGTTGATGAATAAGTATTTGAGTCATATACTCAACAATCTCCACCTTGAATCAAATTCTACGAGTTACTCATTGACATATAAAACTCAAAAGGTAATTAGATGCTGCCAACACCAACTAAGTCCAAGCAATTCTCGAACTTAGCGATAGATAGTAACTTGGTCAACATATCTGCAAGATTTTCAGATGTGTGAACTTTCTTCATAACAATTTCTCTAGCGGCAATAGTGCCTCTGATGTAGTGGCACTTCACACTAATATGCTTAGTTTTAGAATGATAGGCATCACTCTTGGTAAGATGAATAACACTCTGGCTATGTGAAAACACAATAGTAATATCCTGTGTGACACCAAACTCGATAATAAGCCCACACAACCAAGTAGCCTCCTTCGTACCTTCTGCAACTGCAATGTACTCTGCCTCTATAGTAAACAAAGTCGTTATAGATTGTAGTGATGCTTCCCAAATGATAGTACTAGAATACAATCTGAAGATGTAACCAGAGAGAGACCTTCGTCTATCAAGGTCACCACTATAATCAAAGTCCAAAAATCGATAACATTATTAGATGTTGCCTTGCCCTTATCAAACATCAAACCAAGATTAGAAAAACCTTTCAAATATCAAAGGATCCATTTGATAGCATCCCAATGAACCTTACTAGAATTGTGCATAAAATGACTCACCATGCTAACCGCATATGCTAGATTAGGTCTAATGTAAACCATGACATACATAAGACTACCAACAACACTAGAATATGGAACATTTGACATACGTTCTATTTCTTCCTTTGTCTTTGGACAAAAATCATATGACAACTTGAAATGTGCGGCGAGAGGCGTCGAGATAGGATTACAAGAGCCCATGTTAAATCAGTCAAGAATTTTTTGTATATAGTTCTTTTGAGATAGAAACAACTTCCTATTCTGTCGATCCTTTTTTTATCTCCATGCTAAGAATCTTTTTTTGCCACACCAATTTCTTTCCTTTCAAACTCCTTATTGAGTTGAGATTTTAAATTATCGATCAAAGACTTGTCACGAAAAATAATGAGCATATCATCAACATATAGTAACAAGTACACAAAAGACCCATCTACATATTGTCGAAAATAGACACAATTGTCATCTTGGCATCTAGTAAAGGCTTGCTCGATCATAAAGTTATCAAACCTTTTGTACCACTGCCTTGGAGCTTGCTTAAGCCCATAACGATATTTCTTCAAATGACAAACACAATGCTCCTTATCAGAAACAACGAACCCCGCAAGGTGTTTCATTTCTCTTCCTCGAGTTCTCCATGTAGAAAAGCAATTTTTATATCAAGTTGCTCCAGCTCCAAATTGTAAACGATCTAGAAGGGGGTTGAATAGATCTTTAAGCTTTTTGTAATTTTCTACAATAAAATCAGAAGTTAATTCACACAAAAACAATTTA
>JAOTIZ010000036.1:125927-135951 GCA_027123425.1 Erythroxylum panamense
CAATCAATCAATAAATCTATCTATCTAGGGCAAGAAAGAAGCAACTTACTTGATTTAAAGCCTCAAATCTTCAAGGATCACACCAAAACCAACTCAACGACACCCACGGCTAACACCCATACTCAAACCCATCTTCAATTCTTCTTTACCAAACCAAAGGGAATCAATCAAGGCAAAGGAAAGGGACAATTGTCAAGAAGAAATCAAGAAGAAACTCCAAGCAGAAATCCACGAAGAAGAAGGAAGAAGAAAGCATCGTGGGAGGATTTTCAAAGACTTAGGGTTTTTAAACCAAAATGCTAAGGCCTTGTTTGGCAAATGGAATTGCCACTAGTCCAATCCGAACAACCTCGATCCAATTCTGATTCTAATTTCTCCCGAATTCCAATGGTTCAAACCCTAATTCATCAAATTAAATTTCTAATCTTTCTATGCCATTGGATAATCAATTTCGGAACCGGAAATCCAATTAATCAGTCATTAAGTCAATTTTCCGGTTCGGACCTATTACTCCGAAAATTTCAGAAAAATTCCTATAATTCCTCAAAATTAGAAAACTCACAATCATACACTCCAATTTCATAATTCAAACCCCTAACTCTCAATTCTTACTCAAATTTCAATTTCTCACAGCTCAATTTGACCTAATTCTCCAATTTACCAATTTACCCAAATCAAATCGGGAATGCCATACATGTATGTACGTACGTGTGCCAGTGCAATAATTGCCCAAATTAACCAAATTATACATATCTAATAATGCATGAACATGCCACAAATGAATGTAATGAACTGTACCCATCCCATCGGTGACGGGATGTTACAAGGCCAGTGCCATATGGCCTTCCAAAATCTAGTAAGACCGGTGTCCTCATGATCCATTGTTATGGAGTATGTAGAAGCCACAGTGAATCACCCGGTATCAGACATGCCCCAGCATAATTTATCCTGTCTTAGGAAAGGTCTCGAGGGGAAGGTGCCTGCTATTAAGTGGTAGATCGCCCCCGGGAGACAGTCTTGAAAGGCGTCCCAATTTTAATTCCCGTTAATGTCCACAAAGTGATTGACACTGAAAGTACTAGAAAGATCCATACTAGGGGCGGTATACTAATGGTAAGGGGTCCCACGCCCGCTACCCAGGGGTCTGACCAGAAACGCGTTCAAGTACCATCTCTGAGCACCCATTGTAAACCTTTAAGCACGATGTGCCAAACATACTTAATACTCTTCCAGATCATAGAACCACCAAGAGTGTCAATGGTGTTAGGGAGATGGTTAACATCAATGTTGTAATTTGCTGAGAGAACTCTAACCTATAGAGAATTAGGCTTGTCGATCAGGGTCCAACCTAATTTGGCGAGGAAGGCATCATTGGTTTCACGAATTTTTCAGATGCCCAGTCCCCCTATATCTTTTTGTTTACAGACGCCCTCCCATTTAACTAATGGGATCCTCTTGGTGCCATTAGTCGAGCCCTAGAAAAATTGGCGCGTAATCTGCTCAGGATCATTGCAAAGACGGCGAGGTAGTCGGACTGTTTGCATGGTATAATTGGGAATCGCTGCTATGACAGATTAAGCTAAGGTGAGGCGACCTACGAAAGACAGAAGATTGGCAGACCAGCTCGTTAGGCGATGGTGAACCTTATCCAGAATGTACTGATAAGTCCGCTTGTTCACTCTCTCGTGCAGGAGTGGAACTCCGAGATATCTACCTAAATCATTGGTCTGAGATAACCCCAGGGCATTGCTTAAGTAGCGGGATGTCGAGGTATGGATGTTCTTAGAGAAATAGCATCGAGATTTGTCCTGGCTGATGCATTGCCCAAAAGTGGCACAGAAAGAATCTAGGGTATCGCGAATCACGTCCACTTGAGCCATAGAAGCTGTGGAGAAAAGGATGAGATCGTCAGCGAAAAACAAGTGAGCAAGTGGTAACCCAGTTCTGCTCAGTTTGATAGGCTGCCATCTGCCTTAAGTAACAGCTTGCTTGATTGATTACCCTAATCGTTCCATACACAGGACGAAGAAGTAGGGTGAGAGAGGGTTACCCTGACGAATCCCTCGAGTTGGTCTAAACGCCTCACTCAGTTCACCATTCCATCTAACTTGGATGGAAACTGAGGAAATGCACTTCATAATGAGATTGATCAGCGATTCGGGCACGCCCACCTCGAAAAGGGTATCCTGGATGAAGTCCTATGATAAACGGTCATACGCTTTCTCAAGGTCAACTTTGATAGCCATCATTCCAGAACGTCCAGTTTTCCTTTTCATGGAGTGAATGATTTCTTGGACGATAATGATATTGTCTGTGATCAAACGCCATGGAACAAAACAGCATTAGGTAGGAGCCACTGGATTGTCGAGATAGGGTTTCAGCCTATTGACAATAATTTTGGTGATGGCTTTGTAGATCACCGAACATAAACCAATAGGTTGGAATTGTTTAATAGACGTGGGAGATGGGGTTTTCGGTATAAGAACCATGATGGTGTGGTTAAGCTCAGAATCCCAGGTTTTATGACGAAAAATTCGTTGAAAGAAACAAGTTAATGTAGGGCCCACAATATCCCATTAGGATTGATAGAAAAGTGCAAGTAGGCCATCAAAACCCAGGGTTTTGTTCAGCTCCATGTTGAAGAATGCCATCTTGACAGGGTTTTGTTCAGCTCCATGTTGAAGAACGCCATCTTGATTTCCTCAGAGTCGAGGGGCCAGGCCAAATCACCTATGGCTGTAGGGGGAAGCCGGGGAAAGTGGCCATGGATCATCTGATCAGTAGAATAAGAGATATCCTCCGTGAAAAGAGTTGCAAAGAACTGCTGTGCGTGTTGTCGGATGGTCGGAGGATCAGACAATACATTCCCATTTTCATCGTGTAAGGAAGTAATCCTTGCACGTCGTTGCTTGGCTACGGTGATGGAATGATAGTACCTGGTGTTCCTATCACCCTGGCCAAGCCATTGACATCTGGATCGTTGATGCCAGTACAACTCCTCTTGGAAAAGGACTTGCTCCAGTTCTGTTCGGAGGTGTAACTCGAGTTCCTGGAGAGAGCTAGAGTCTGCATGTTCCTGATGTTGTTGAATTCTGGCGAGGCGAGCCAGGAGACGCTTTTTCCCAAGGAAAATGTTTCCAAAAGTGGTGTAGTACCACTGTTGTAGCCGATTGGCAAAAGATTTTATGTCGCAGCTGAGATCTGGATCTGTAGGGGTCCAATTCTCAGCTACAAATCGGCTAAAATCTACATGCGTCAACCAGAGAGATTAGAAGTGAAAGGACCTAGTCATTGGAGGGGGGGGGGCCTCTGTGGTTGAGCGTCACTAGGAGAGGCCGATGGTTCGATTTAAGGAAGGGTAAGTAAGTGATTGTGGTGTGGGGGAAGACAGACTGCCAATCATTCGAACAGAATGTCCGATCTAATCTAGCGAGAATCTGTCATCTTCTCCAGGTGAATCTAGGTCCTGAAAAGCCCAAATCCTGGAGTTGGCAGCTTTGCATACAGTCACGAAAGTGGGGGTTAACTATAGGTTGAAGGCGAGATCCTCCACGTTTATCTGAGCTCTCTAATTTGGCATTGAAGTCGCCACCCAAAAGCCAAGGTTTGTCGGTGATGCTGGCTATATGCCGCAGGTTTTGTCACAGAAAGGGTTGTAGAGAATAAGTGGGGCTAGCGTAAATGACCGTGAAATTAAACGACACACTATCCCACTCATTGTAGGCATGAACGAATTGACAGTGAGCGAGGTGAATGTGAATTGTAATATTCGTTCACCAAAGTAACCAAATCCCGCCTGAATATCCCTCTGCTTCCACCCGGAAGGACTGGGTAAAACCCAGATTCCTAATAATTTTCGTAGCTTGTGCCCCACTAATGCAAGGCTCCACAAGAACAAGAAGTCGTGGATTATGGGTCCTAAGGTAGTGTTTGATGATAGGCTTGAAGGATCGACCTCTAGCCCCTTGACAATTCCATATGAATGTTGACATCAAACAATGTAGAGAGGATTTAATCAGTCGGCGAGATGATTGCGTCGGCTTCCGGCCCCCTGAGCCTGGTCCGTCCTAAGATCCCGTGGGATTGCAAACATTTGCGTATCCGATTCTACAGTCATAGCCGTATCTGAGGGTGCGATTGTGTCGGGATCTGGTGGGCGTGGACGGGGTATTTGGTGTGTGAGACTAGATGAAGTCGACGCGTGGTGAGTGTGGTCGATTATCTCCATTTCCATATAGCCCAATTCTGTAGTTGTGGCTAATTGGACCGACTGATCTTGGATTATGATGTTAGTGTGGGAAGGTATAGTAAGGGTCATATGGGCCATTGAGGGGCTTGGGTTTGTTGTTGGGAGAGTCTATAGCCTAAGCTTCCTTCCAAGCCTTAATACTTTTATTGATCCATTATTGCATATGCTTGTATTTATAAGGCATGATAAGTTTGATCATATGTCAATGAATAAGTTGAATTGGAGCAAAATGAAATAAAGTCATAAGTTATACTCTACATTCTTTGCTTGTGATTCTGAACTTGATTGTTTTAAAACTATTAAGTCCTAGTCGCGGGTAAATAGAAATGTCTATAAGGGTCTGCAACTACTCCTGTAACCAAACACTAAGGTGTCTTATGTAACCAGACACTAAGGTGTCTTCTGTGCCAGATACTCTAGTGTCTTCTGATTTTAGACATTTCTGTGTCTTCTATTTCAGAGACTTACGTCTCTTCTGTTTCAGATACCAAATATGGATATCTTTTGTTTTGGTCCCGTTATCTACTTCTGTACAAAGGATTAACAGGCTAACATGTTTTTTATTTTGATATATGTTCAGTTTTGATATAAACAAGTTTTGATCTGATACAAGATAAGCTCTGATTTGATATAAAACATATTCTGATATGATACAAGTCATATTTTGAGCTGAAGGATTACATCTGTTCCAATATTCAATTCTGACACTTGTACATTCTGTTTTGATATTTATGAGTTTTGTTCTGATGCAAGAAAGTTCTGTATTGATGAATCATATTTGTTTTGAGACATAATGTTTGGATTACTTTATAATATGAACAATTAAAGATTGTTGTGATATGATTTTGAATCTGTATATATGAATGTTAGACGTCTGTTAGAAACAGTTGCCAGATTATATTTTGTTTAGTTATATCCCTACTAAGTTTTATACTTAGCACGGTAATTTTGCCTCCGTGTAGGTTTTGATAAGAAGATTTAAGGATTGAGACAAAGACTACCACAGTGGCCAAGAAGAATGTGTTTTATATTAGAAGTTGTTTGTTTTGAGTTTTTGAGTTGTGTTAAATATAATGAGACATATTGTATTTTGATATAAATGGTTTGTAATATTCTTAATACAGGTTGTCTTTTGAATTTATGGCATGTATTATGATAAGCACAATATGTATGATATGTTCTGTTTATTAAATAACATCTAATGATATGTAATGTATGTTTGCTTAAGTTTCTAGAAATGCATGTAAGAGACTGTTTGGTATGTTTTGGATTATTGTGGTTCCATGTTGTGTAGCATCTGCATATCCTCCCAGGGGGTATGTGGGTTATACCACCCTCTACTTCTGCCATTCCTCCTAAACTTTCTACACTATCTATTGGTGAATTTCAGCTTTTTAAAAGGGCTAGAAAGACCTAGAAATAGGTTGTGGGTGACAACTCTGACTCTTCCTTAGTTTACAGTCCACATGTTGAGATTGAAGGAAAGTTAATGGTGACCCCTATTCTAGACATTTTGCAAAAAGGTGCTAGGACATGGGAAGCTACTTTTGTTGGTAACCTAATCTTTACCTTCTCCTCAAAATCGGAAGCTTAAAAGGTACTTGAAGAAAGCCGTTGACACATCCCTTAATTTCCTTTATTTCTTCAAAATTGACAAACGAGCATGGAATTAGATAAAATTATAATGGAAAACATTCCTCTATGGGTGAATATTCACAACATTCCTTTGGAATATTTAACTACTAAGGGTTTGAGTATGCTAGCTAGTTATTTGTGTTGGATACCGATTCTGGAGCCCAACTTCGGATCATGAAATGTGAGCTTAATCCAATGGAATTCTCTTAACTATCATCGGTTCATCTTTATGCTTTGATACCATAACTGTTGGGCACCGATTCTAGAACCCAATTCTTGCTCTGATACCACAACTGTAGGACCCCGATGCAGAGCCTAACTTCGGATCATGAAACGTGAGCTTAATCCAAACCATCATCGATTCCTCTTCTTGCTTTGATACCACAATCTATTAGGTACCGTTTCTAGAACCCAACTCTTGCTCTGATACTAGACATGTTGGGTCCCGAGTTCCGAAGCCCAACTCTTGAACCATAAAACATGAGCGTATTCTAAGAAATCACCTTAACCATTATTGGTTCATCTTCTTTCTTTATTACCTTGTAGGGCTAAATTCAAAGAACCCTTATTAATCATCATCCCAAGAGTGGAGGTTGTTGGACCAATGGAGGTTGACAAATTAAATCCTTCTATTTTTTGATAATAATAAACCTTAAAGAATTGGTTAAGAAATAATTTCAGGTATTTGGATTAAAATGATAATACACCAATTTTCAAGGCAGATGAAATTTAATCAAGATTGGAATATTGAGTATCAGAATTAAACAACGTGAATTTCATGAGAAGATCTCGTATGAAAAATTCAAAATGAGCATCTCAACAATCAAAGATTGGAGATTATGTAAGATCTGTCAGTTGGAGCTAGAGGCTAGTCGACCATCATGTTGCAAGTCGAATATTAACAATCAGACCTGTCAGTTGGATAAATGGATTAGTCGACTATCATCATATTTGTCGACTATTCGAAGAGCGGAGCTGAAACTTTCTGAAAAACGTTAGTGTTAGTCGACTAATTCTTGAAGACAAGATGACTATAATGTACTAGTCAACTATTACATACCGACTAGTCGACTATCAGTATAGTTGAACATAATTTGACTGTGTCAATTGATTTCAAACGGGAGAAAAATCTTCATTCAACGGCTAGGAGCATTCTACAATGGCTAGGAGAGTTCTACAATGTCTAAAAACATCTTGAAGCCTGTAAATAAAAAGACGGAACTTCAGAGGATTGATTACACAAGTCCAAAAGTGAAGCATACTTGCCATAGTCCAAATTATCTTCATTTTGCTCTCATTTTGCTCTTAGCATATTCTAATCGTATTAAGCTGTACTGAGCTTTACTTCTTCATTTTTATCATCATATTATTGTGAGCTGAGTGATTAGAGAAAAATCACTTGAGAGGTAGGATTTGTGCTTGGAAAACAAATCATTTGTAAGGTGTAGCTTGAGTCAGAAGTCAAGTTGAGTTGTAAGAGTTCACACTGAACTAAAAAGTGTGTAGTAAAGAGCTCTGACAAAATCTTAAGTGGGAGCTTAGGTAGAAGACGTAGGTCTTAGCACCGAACCTCTATAAACATTGTGTTTGTGTCTCTTCTCTACTTTTTTACATTTCAATTTTGCTTGTTTGATTTGTGTGTTTTAATTCTCTGTTTTTGTAGCACTTTGTGAAAAGTTTAAAAGATCTATTCAACCCTCCCTTTTAGATCGTTTTCAGTTTTTAAAATCTGTTCATTTTTTAATGAATATCAATTCTATGAAGTTAAAATTTAAAACCTTAAATATCTTATATTCTTTGTTTAACTTTTGTTCCAATTTTTAAATTTTTAATTTTCTTAACTAACTTATAATTTTGCATGTCATACCATATCTTCTCCTAGATTGTTGTCATCTTCTCCATATCTTCTCCTAGATTGTTGTCATCTTCTCACCTAACATATATTTGAAAGTGCTTTTACTTTTCTACATTGAGATCACACCACATAAATGTTTAAATTATTATAATATAAATTTCCTCTCATAAAATTTAGAAATGAGACTTAAACTTGAAATTTTGTTCATGCTAAACAAAATTCTTTGATTTGAATAAAGTTATAGCAGTTGAATACCAAATATTTTTCCTATATATATATATATATTGGACAAGGATCGAAGGAATATCTATTGGCTAGAATAACCCTATAATGTCATTGTGTTGGGTTACGAGGATTAAGCCAATACGAACTTGATACCTAAAAATACAACCTAAAATATAACTAGAGCAAGGCTTAAAGATGGAAAAAAAAAAGTCCTACATTCCTCTAAAAGGAAAATGAAGGAGAAAATATCAATTATAGCATCAGGTTATGTTTTCCTGCTTATGTTCAGTTAACGTCATAGAGTTGTAGGTTTGGCCATAGGTCAAGTTAAACTACTTATACTTTCACCTAATCCGATTCGAACTTCGAAGATGTGATTCGATTTTGACGCATAATAACTTATACTTTCACCTAATCCAATTCGAACTTCGAAGATGTGATTCAATTTTGACGCATAATTTATTTAGACTGTTTACAATGATGACATTTAATTTTATTTTTTTAAGACATTGTTGTTTTAGCTTCTCCTTTTCAAACCTAAACATCAAAATGATATTATCTTAAAAGATTAAACTAAGACGATATCATTTTAGAAAAAACATTTCAATCGTTCGACCAACGTGGTCAACTTTGCCCCAAAAGAAGCTGACCGTCGTGGTGGAAGTCCGACGAGGATGTGGGGCAAGGGCTCTATGGTTGAAATTGGAGGGAAATTTATCTCTGTGATGCAACATCAATTCATCCAGACCATAACCATATCACTTCTTATTATTTTTAAAAATAATTTCTGAATTATTTGTTGGTTTTTAATAGTTATTATTAGGATAAATAATAAAAACAATATTTTATTAAAATAAAAAATCTTTATTTAATAATAATATTCACAAATAACAGCTAGAAAATAGCATCAGACCATAGCATAATTTAATTTTGCAATCTTGCAAAGCTTGTTGAAACTTACCAGAGTAGTTTGAGTTATATGTATGCACTGCACTTTCTATATGAAAAACGATTTCTAATTTTCTTTACCATGTAACAAGTAAGATATTATTTACCTTGCCTCTTTGATCTTCTCTCATCTATGTTGAAGATGGGTCCCTCCTACATGGAGGGACTCATATCTTTCTACATTGGCGGCACCGAAATCGATGCCGCAGTTGCATTTATTGAAGAAATGTAAAAGACAGCTGCCTTGCAGCTGTCTTACGCGGTAGAGTGCCTATATAAGGCACTCCCTGCTTCAAAAAATTTAGAGAAAAATTCAGACAGAGAAAAACTAGAAATTTGTTTTGCTCTGAAGTTAGGAAATACATTCCTAAAGGGTTGGTGAGTGACAAAATAGTGATGTTAGTATTTTTAGGTTGGGAAACACCTTGTGAGCTACTATTTTGGTTTTATCTCTGTATACTCATTATTTGTAATAGTGGAAGAAATATTCTGAATTTTGTCCGTGGACGCAGCCCAAAGTTAAGGGTGAACCACGTTAAAAATTCTGTATCTATTTTGCTCATTTTATTTTTCCTTTTCACAAAATACACTCGCTTCGCCCAACAAGTGGTATCAAAGTTGTGTTTTCATCGGAAGTATTTTTTGAAAAGAAGCACATCATCGAGAAAAGAAAATTACAACGAATTTTTTGGCGTGATCCGTTCGAAAAGTTGACGTAAAACGGCAAAGGTGATGAATAGTGCTAAATAGTAGTTTACGTTGTTTTAATTAATTTGCAAAGGTGACGCACTGTGCACAAGGTCTCACAACACTATTTGAGTTACTATTTACCGGGTCCCGCAATACTATTCAAGTGGGATCCGACAAGTTACTATTTAGTGGGTCCCGCAGTACTATTCTGGTAGGGTCCAGTGATACTATTCCGATCCCGTGGTGAAAATTTAAAAGATATCTTTTTTTGCCAAATTTTGATGCCCTGGTTCCATATTTGAGGTTGGTTTTCTCAAATTTGGTTTAATTTGGCAAATGGAGGTAAAGACGAGCAAAATGATCAATTTAAACGGTATTAACTACCGTATATGGCGAACCAAGATGAAGGATCTCTTGATGAT
>JAOTIZ010000037.1:18308-35078 GCA_027123425.1 Erythroxylum panamense
TACTCTAAGCACTCCTCCTGTAAGAACCGCCTTTTCCATCGCTTGATCGCCTCAATTCTCTACTTTTTGATGGAGGCGCGCTCCTCCATCAGTGTATCTTCGGCTCTCAGTTTATCCCTCACCGCTGCATGGTAGTCCTGAAGGAATTTTGCTCGAAGCTCCTGCTCCGTCTCCACCTTCCTCTTCAAGTCCGTACATTCTTTGGCCAACTCATCCTTCGCCGCAGTCACCCAATTCTTTTCCTCCTGCCCCGTAGCGAGTTGAGCTTTCAAGACGCTCCTCTCCTCCTCCCAAAACTTCTTTTCCTCCTCCAAGGAAGAGAGTTGAGCCTGGAAGATGTCTCTCTCTTCTTTGGCCTCTAAAAGCTCAGCCCTTAAATTATTCACTTGCTCATGAAGATCGCGGACTTCCCGGTCCAGCGATCGAGAGGTCCCGTCGAGCTGTTCAATACATTGATACATCGCGGAGGTGAATGCCAGCTCCCTCACACAACTACGAACGATACGGTCCGCCAGCTCCTGATGGCCCAACGAGACTATAAGGTTCTCGTCTATAGGGGAACGACCCTCTGAGCAATGTGAAGAGCCACATCAAAGTCTCCAAGCGACGCGGCCTTATCCAGACTGATCGCTGGCTCCCACTTCCCGGCACTCGCCGCTCGCCCTTTTCCCTTGCCCTTATCCGGTCGAGCAACAAGTTCTTCCCCCTTCTCTTTCCCCTTATCTTTCTTCTTGCCTTGGTCCGGCGAGCAGGGCAGTCGGTCGATAACCCGAGCGGTCTTTTTTCTCTTAAGAGATGGCTCAAACTCTTCCTCCTCCTTTCTATGACCGCTAGGCCTTCACCAGGTATAGTTGCCAGGGTGAGCGCTGCAGACGGCTCAGAAACAGTAGGACGAGCGCTTTCCTGCTCAGAAGCAGTAGGCTGAGCGACATCCGCGCTGGCCTCTCCTTTCTTCTCCTGCCCCTTTGCCTTCGAGGAGGGCCTGGCAGCTTTGCGCTGGCCTCTGGTAGGCTTGGAGGACCCGGCGAAATCATCGAGCCTTGCCATGGCTGCACAACAATAAAAACAGGTTAGAAATCGAAACCAATACTTACAAATACAGTAAATAGTTCAACCACGAAGAAACAACCAGAGGGGGCAGTTTCTTCTCCTAGCCCACTAATTCGGGGTGGGGGGTCGATCAGGAATGAATCGACCGAGGCCCCCCCGTGATATCCCAGAATGAGACGATCGAAGTCATACCAACTGAGCCCCTTAATGCGATCGACTACCTCCCACTCCTCTCTCGTAAGAGACAAGCTCGACGCATCGTTCCATCGCTCGGTTAAAGGATACCTCCACGGCTGGGACTCAAAGGAAGATCCCAGAGGCCTCACGAAAAAGTACTTCGTCCGTCAAGCTTGGATTTCCAAAGCCGTTCCGACCGGGCGATATCGAGCATCTCTATACTGCAGATGAAGGACCCCGGCCCCAGCGCTCGAACTCTGGTTCATTCTTAAAAAATGGCGTAGGATGCCGACCGAAGACGGACAACCGAACTGATGGCACAGCAAGGCCAAACCGTTAATGAATCTCCATCCATTCGGAGGAATTTGGCTCGGCCTCAATCGGTAGGCGACACACACCTCGTCAATAATCGGGGCATAGGGAAGCCTCATACCACCAACCGAGAAGAAGCTGTCTGAAATAGCAAAGTAGCCCCCCGCACTACTGTAAATTCGCTCATTCTTCGTGGCCAATCTAGGTCCCCAGGATGAGGGGATGTTATTCTTAAGAACCGATCGGTTCAACTACCCTACGGTCATCGTTGATTCGTCTTTCGGTGGCTCCTCAACGACCATCCCATCCTTCCGGTCACTCGCCGTGACTCCTTCAATACTTCTCACCCTCGGAGCCGCCACTACTTCAAGCGGCCCAACTAGTTGGGAGGCCCTCTCCGCGGTTTCATCCCTATGGCTAACCCCACTTCTAGGACTGGTTGACGACATGATTATTGAAAGTCAAACTTACAGAGCAAGGAAAGGAGAAAGGACGTACCTAGTTTAGAGACTGGAGTTGGGATTTGTATGACGATGAAGAAGAGAGGAAACAAGGATCGAAAAATCGAGCATGTAGAAGGTGAAGAAGTATGTCAATCCCGAGTATTTATAACGAAATATTGGACGAACGCGCCAATCGAAGTCGGACACGTGGCAAAATCTGAGCCGGACGAATTAGGGTTGTCAGATATCTGGAACGGCGCTGCAGTTGAAACGAAGCGCCTGATCTTTGACAGTTGTACGACGCAACAGTTGAAAGGACGAGTGTGACAGTTGTATGGCGGTTACAAAGACTTTTCATTTAAAATTTTGAAAACCCGCCAGTGAACACGTTCTGTAAGTAATGATTAAGTTCAATGCTTTGATTAGGCATCTAAGTTCGATCGGTCGACCTAATACCTATGATCGATCAATCGGTTATACCTCTACCCTCGATCGGTCGGTCTTATCCCGAGCCACTATGAACTACGCGTCGATGCACGACTGATTGGGCCTATCACGAGTTGTCCTATAGACGAGCTGCACGATCTTTATATACTCCTTCGACCCTTCTCCTTGGTCAGACTCAAGGAGTAGGGGGCTTATGGTTGGGTCGGTCATGCTAGGCCCAAGCTCAGGCCCGAACATAGACGGCCCATTCATAAATGGCGGCTACCCACGTGAAAGAAAAAACCTAAACCTAGCAGGTATTTGTCAGATATAAATTGATTACCTCATCATGAAAAAGGTACGACATTAGAACCCTGATTTTCTTTGCTTACAGCCACCAAAACCTTCACCAAAAAGACTAACTTGAGCGTCGGAGGGGCTTGCCGGCTATCAACCTCCGGCGTGCCTTGTGTTGTTTTGCAGGTATCCTCTTGCTAAAGACAACCAATCTCATGGATCCAAACGGTAGAGTCTTGCCTCACCAGAATTCGGCAGAACCAAAATTCTATATATTATAACTATGTTTGAAATTTAAAAAATATGTATTAATCCAATAGTTAAGTCATATTAACCAGAATTTTATAATTTAATAATATGTGATTATTTAATAATAAAATCAGAAACCAATTTTTATAGTTTTCATAAATTATGAAAATAAAAATAAATAAAAATTAAACCATTTTTTACCAAATTTAAAATTTGAAAACAAAAAGAAATTTATCGATATGAGTTTAAGAGTATTCAAGGCAGCGCAAAGTTCCCACTGTTTAGTTTGAACGATAAATTACAATTGCTAATTTGACAAACTAGTCCGAATTAAAAAAAAAAGCACTTTTTTTCCAAATAGATTTTTAGAGAAAAGACAATAAATTTAATCATTTTTGACAGAAAAGCATGCAATGCATACTTATTATAAAGTTATTGGGGATAAATTTGCAGAAGCAACGAAGTCTCGTAAGAGACACAGAAGAGAAGACGCATGCAAAGAGCGGAGACAAATTTGCATAATAAACGATTACTCCACGAAGTCTCCACTGTAGAAGACAAAATAACATCGAGCGATTGGACCAAGTTCAGTGGTTGGGAAATCGTTTTCCCTATCTTGCTGAAACTTTTGAATTTGTTGTTTTCCGAAGGTTACCAGTGGCAAATTTTCTAAGAATCCATGCGGAAAGTGACTCTTTCGGCTTTGCTCTTATCACGCTGTTTTGCTTTGGTCTTTGTTCTGCTCAACCGTAAAATTCGTCCATAACACGATGTCCAATTTGACAACCAGCACATTATATTAGCTGGTAGTTAATTATACTAGCAGTTAATTAATTGCAGATTAACATAGTCAATTTTACGAGCGAATAACATCTGCTATTTATTTAAAAATATTTGATATAATATTAATTGTTTATATATAAAATAACTTGTAAAGACATTAATTTTAAAAGTTATAAGAAAATAAGTAAGTATTATATATTCTCATAAAAAATTATTCTTACGATTGAGTTTACTTCAGTTAATCAACCAAAATTAAATAAATTAAAAGACATTTGCCTATGTTTAAAATAGAAATTAATTATTTAAATTAATGCTAGAAATTAAACTGAAAAAAGTAGTAGTTAATGGACATAAACTTATTTTTAATTATATGAAAATGTAACTCCTTGATAAAATCAATCTTATCTTACAACTAAAACTAAAAAAAATTAATATTGTTATCTATTAAAATTAGCATTAAAATAATTTTTTAGACACAATAATTTTTTGTAGAAACATTTTTATGTTTAAATATATTTAAATATAAAAATATATTTTAAATTTAATGATTTAATTCTTCTTAATTATAAAATTTAATCTAAGTATTAATAAATAAAATAAATGCAACTTAAAACTCAAAAATTTGGGTTAGAATAAAATAATTTAGTTTAATTTTTTAATAAATCGGAGTATTTTTTACTTCAAATGAATTAAATTTATACTTTATGCTTATATATCTTTATTTGTATCTCTCTTTCTCCACTCGTATCTTGTAATTTGTAATAATTTTTAAACGTAATAATTTATTTATTTATTAATTTTTGCTGCTGGAGCAAAAGACTCCTTATATGAGCATTTTTAAAAATAGTAGATTAAACACAATCTGTCTGCTCAATTAATTGACTATTAAACATAATTATCAGCAATTTGATATATTCAAACACAAAAATACCTCTCAATCTAAAAAAAAAAAAAACTAGTCAACCCATTAACCAAACAAGCCAAAAATTAAAGTTGTAAACGTGATGCGGAAATTGACGAGCCTAAGCGTTTAAATTTGACAAACTAGTACTCGATTGGAGGGCGTTGAATAAAGGCTAATGAGTAAAGAACAAACTCCCCGTGGATGAAAGGGAAAAAGGAAAGATTCACAAGAAAATGAACACATGTTTCTCGTCAAAAAAATGTTACATCAAAATTGTACATAAATTTTCCATGCGTATAATGTAGTGATCTTTATCAAATTAAGATATAACATTATATTATTTAAACAAAGAATTTTAGTAAAATTTTATAAATTAATGATTCGGATATCATTTTTATTTAATTCCTTTCAATTTTACATTTGAATTTACAACGAGATCGTTCACTAAAAAAACATTTAGAAGAATTTAATTCAATGCATGTTTTAAAGGAAATATGGGTTTGCGGTTTGTACTTTAATTAAATGATGCGAATTGGGCTACCGTAACTTATCGTGTTCCAGCCCAGTTTTAATATCTGTTGTAATAATAGCTTCGTTTGCATTCGTACATTTACTCCTTTTTCATATGGACCAACACGGCCACGAAAGACCTTACAAAAAATTCGCTAACAGAGCACAGCAAAAAAAGGCAAAAAGTCGATCTATTTTCATTGTGACCCTAAAGCAATTTTGCGAGTGCTGCTCTTTTAACTTGCGTAATACCAAATATCAAACGAGCGATTCTCTTATATATATATATGGTCGGGTCGGCTGTGTTATGCCCAGGCCCAAGACATTCAACCTATGCATCCATGGCCCATTCACAGGAGTTAGTCTCCCATGCTAACACAAAGACCTATATAACGACCTAAACCTAACATTCACATCGTATATAAGGTACTATTCTACCATGATAAGAGGTACGCAATACAAACCCTAGTTCTTCTTTCTCTAAGCGGCTGCACCCTTTACAAAAATACTAACTTGAGCGTCGGAGTGGCTGGCTGGGGACCAATCCCCGGCGCGCCTTTATCTGTTTTGCAGGTACTCTCCAGCTAAAGCTACTCGGAATCATGGATCAAAATAACGATGTTCAGTTCAGCCAAAATCCGGCAGAACCAATATATATAATGCACTTATTTCTTTTAATTTTTTTTAAAATTTAAAAATTGAATTCATAAAATAAAATTAGAGATAAGCATTAAGAGGGCAGTAGTACTCTCCGTAGTTTCTTACAACAAAGCAATAGCACACTACAAAAAGCAAACAAACTAATTGGAACACCAGCGTAAAAATCCCTTCTATTTGTACATCAAAGATGCTAGTGTTTACAAATTAGGATTTTAAGAACAGAGGTACTTCAAAGACTTTCCAACTCACTTCCATCATCAAATTGACAATACGACAAATCAACTTCCTAAGTAAGTCATTATATTAATTAGTAACATCGAACAGATTTCTAATCCTTGACTAAGTGTCACTTAACCCTTTTGTATTTCATATTTAGAAAGGTCACTTAAGGGGAATATCTCTTCTTTTTGGTTTTCTTCCTAGTTAATCTTCTTCTAGAATTTGAGGAACTAACATGAAATTTTTCAGTTATCTCAACAAATATGTCATTATCTAGTTTTATCAACATCAGCTTGCTTGTTGAAACATTATCCAGTAAACAAAGTTCATCTTCTGTCTCTTCATCCACTGAGTGTGCTTCTACTCCATTAGGGGGTTTCTAGTCTATCATTATTTTCACTTGGTTCATTCCTAACGGCTACTAATGAAGTCAACACGTTTGTCCAATCCATCTAACAATGTTCCAAATATTGGGAGTTGAAATCATTCACTCCATTATCTAGATTCATCATTAGAGTATTGTATCTTGTCAGATTCAATGAACCCACAATATTCTTTGTTTGAAAGCTTAAATTGTCATGATTGGACTTGTGCATGTTCGGATCCTACTGGAGCTATGCAATTATGACTTGTTAGTATAAGAGTTAGAATTGTATGGGAGAATGAATGAATATATTCATGAATCACTTGTCTGTTTATATACATGTACATTTGTATATTTGAATATTCAAAACTAAAGCTATCTCCTATGATTGTGTAGTCGGATGATTGTATACATAACAATGAATCTGTTTAAACTTAAATCTACTCTTATCTGATTATCTACATTTGAGTTGTGGACTTGGGCTATTTACAGGAGATGGGCTTGCGTTATTCCCTTAATATGGCCCCTCAAGCTGGTAATCGTCGACGAATACCTAGCTTGAACTTCTGTCAGAGGAAAGGTTATCAGGAGAGAGGTTTGGTGAGGCAATCGACCGTTTGATCCGCAACGGAGACATGGGAGACGTGGAGAGAACCAGATTGAACCAGATCCCTAAAGAAGTGGAAGTTGATTGCAACGTGTTTCATCCGAGAGTGGAAGATCGGATTGGAACTCAATTGGGTGGTGCCTACGTTGTCACAATAGATCACCGGAGTGTGTGACAGCCTAATACGAAGTTCAGTAAGAAGATGGCGTATCCAATTTAACTCAGCAGCGGTGTTGGCGACCGCTTTGTACTCAGCCTCAGTTGATGACCTAGCCACCGAACGTTGCTTCTTTGAGCTCCAGGATATTGGGTTTTGCCATAGAAAGATGATAAATGCACCAGTGGAGTGATAGGTATCCTTGTCTCCTCCCCAATCAGCATCAGAGAACGCGTGAAGATTTAAATTGGAGTGTCGGTAAAGTTGAATACCTTCATCAATGGTTCCAGCGAGATACTGAAGTAGTCTTTTTACAGCCAACCAGTGTTCAGTGGTGGGGCAATGGTTGAATTGAGACAATTTATTCACAGCAAAAGCGATATCTGGTCTTGTGAGTAACAGATACTGTAGACTTCCAATGATTTTGTGATAGTCACTTGCATCTGTCAATGTTGTGCCTAAGTGTAGGGTTAGAGGTGGGTGACTAGCCATAAGTGTGAGCACTGGTTTTGCTTCGTGCATCTTGGTGTCATATAGTAGATCAGTGATGTACTTCCTTTGAGAAAGTAAGATGCCTTGATTGTTCCGAATAACTTCATTGCCAAGAAAATAGGATATAGACCCTAAATCCTTGATAGAGAACTGTCGAGTTAATAGACTGACATAGTGATTAAGTAGAATGGCATTATTACCTGTTACAATAATATCATCGACATAGACAATAAGTATAATGATACCATGTTTTGTGTGATCGATGAATAGTGAAGTATCCGAATGTGAATTGGTGAATCCAGACTGAAGCAAAAACTGTCTAAGTGCTTGATACCAAGCTCTGGGCGCTTGTTTAAGACCATAGATAGCTTTCTTCAGTTGACATACATGATGAGGTTTGTCCGGATCAATAAAGCCTTTGGGTTGTGCCATGAACACTGTTTCTGTTAAAGGACCTTGTAAAAACTCATTATTCACATCTAGTTGGCGTAAGTCCCATCCATTTGTGATAGCTATGCTGAGAATGATTCTAATTGTGGTTGGTTTTACAACAGGGCTGAATGTTTCTGCATAGTCAATTCCAGGACGCTGATGGAATCCTTTGGCAACTAGGCGTGCTTTGTATTTTACAATTGACCCATCCAAGTGGCGCTTTATCCTGAAGATCTATTTGCAACCAACAAGATTTTTCCAGGCCTCAGGCGGAACCAGCTCCCAAGTACCATTCTTGACTAAGGCGTTGAATTCCTTCGAGCAAGCTTGGCGCTAATTACAATCCTTTAGAGCTTGTGAAATACAAGTTGGCTCAAATGTTGTATTACCTTGTAATTGAGCTATGAGACTTAGCTTTTGAATAGACTTGTGGATATTGTTCTTTCCTCTAGGGATCATGGGATGACTTGGGGATGAGGCAGGAGGTTGGTCTTGTGCTGTCCCAATGTCTTCCCGTGAAGAAGTACTAACAACAGGAAGTGCCCTATTCTCAGGTGCAGCACCGATCAGAGAGGAGGGGTCTGTAGGAGGAGGAGGAGAAGATGGTCGAAGGTGTAGTGGAGATGGAAGCCAAGTAGCAGAAGGATCAGCTGAGGGCGATGCTGGAGGCTGTGATAAAGTGGTAAAGGGAAACATAAATTCCACAAATTTTACATGACAGGAGGTGTAAATACGAGACGTATCAGGGTCAAGACAATGATAGGCACTCTGAGAAGGTGAGTATCCTAAAAACACACAAGGTTTGGATTTTGGTTCCATTTTGTTAGATGTGTAAGGCTTTAATCAAGGATAACACAAGCAGCCAAAAATTATAAGTTTAGAATAGTTGGGACTTATGCGAAATAAACAGTAATATGGAGTGGACATGTTTAAAGTGGCAGTAGGCATACGGTTAATTAGATAAACGGTTATGGAAAAAGCTTGTGGCCAGTAGGATGAAGGCATTGATGCATGTCTTAGGAGAGTGAGACCAATCTCTACAATATGTAGATGTTTCCTTTCTGCTATGCCATTATGTTCAGGGGTATGAGGTGGTGTGGTTCGGAAGGAAATCCCATTGGTGGATAGAAAATCAGAAAGAACAGTATACTCTCCCCCATTATCTGTATATAAGGTCTTAATAGATGTAGCAAAAAACTTTTCAACAATAGCTTTGAACCTGATAAAGACAGTTTGCACAACAGATTTTCTGTGTAAATGATAAATCCATATGTATTTAGTGAAATGATCAATGAAAATGACATAGTATTTGCAATTGTTATGAGAATAGACAGGAGAGGTCCATACATCCGAGAAGATAACATCCAGAGGCTTAGTAGACACAAGAGTGGAGTTGGGAAATTGTAATTTGTGACTTTTATTTGTCAAGCATGCATTACAATGAGTATGAGATTGAGTGAGTCGATGATTAAGATGAGTACTATGTTGAGCTAAAATATAATTAACAATTTGCAGGATGTCCTAGCCTAGAGTGCCAATCAGGGAGAGTTGCAGAAGTTGTAGAGAGGGCAAACATTGGAGACGAAGTGGCTGGCCATGCATATAGACCATGTTTAGGTGCACCCTTGAGAAGTGGTTTTCCTGTTGTCAGATCCTTCACAAGAAAAGAGAAAGGTGAGATTGTGACAGAAACTTTGTTGGAAACACAGAATTGGTAAACTGAAATTAAATTTTGATTCATTTCAAGCACACATAAAACTCTATCCAGGTTGAATGTTCTATTAGCTGTGTGTATTGTACTACTGCCTTCATGACTGATGTGAAGCCCAGATCCATCTCCAACCATGATATCTTCAGTGCCTTTATAGGGAATATGCATAGCAAGATTCTGCAAGACAGTAGTCATATGGTGAGAAGCTCCAAAGTCGAGGATCCATTGATCTTGGTTGGAGACAGCAGCAAAGTTAGCTCTTGGAGAGGTGGATGAAGAGTCAGCAGCGACAATGCAAAATGAAGGACAATGTTTGGCACTGTGACCCTGAACTCCACAAATCTGGCACTTTCCTAGGTATGGCCTTGATTGATATTGGGAATTGGACTGAGTCCAATTATTGTTGCTAGGGAGAGACTGCACCTGTCCATAGGATGGTCAAAAATTGGCCTGATTATTGTGCTGAAAGTGTGAGTGATGATTATTCTGGTATTGCTGATGGCGCCATCCAGGCATTTCCTGATTATGTTGAGTGGAATGAGTCTTTTTACCGCCTGACTTGGTTGTATAATTTGCTGTTGTAGGAAAATGAGATGGGATAGGGGTAAAAAGATCAGCTTCAGCAGTGATGAGTTTCTCATGTAACTCATCAAAGGAAATAGGTGTATCTCTAGCATTGATGGTGCGAATTACTTCACTGTATTCGTCACCTAGGCCTTCAAGTACTTTATCAGTGATGTCTTCAGGGTCCATTGGAGCATTCAAAAAAACAAGTTCATCTATTTTGGTCTTGATGGCCTGCATATATTCAGTGATGGACAGCTGCTCTGATACCATATAAAAGCTAGAATTGTATGGGAGAATGAATGAATATATTCATGAATCACTTGTCAGTTTATATACATGTACATTTGCATATTTGAATATTCAAAACTAAAGCTATCTCCTAAGATTGTGTATTCGGATAATTGTATAGATAACAATGAATCTATTTAAACTTAAATCTACTTTTATCTGATTATCTACATTTGAGTTGTGGACTTGGGCTATTTACAGGAGATGGGCTTGCGTTATTCCCTTAATAGTTAGCCTCATCTGTTACAACCAAAATAGGGGAGGCCATAATTGTTTCCCTATCAGTAGCATCTAACCAATCCATAGCCTCACAAACAATTTCACCAGCTTCAACATCTACCATATTAGTAATTATGCTAGTTACTGCATGGGCTGCTCCTATAACTACATCGTTTACCCCATTAGCTATATTCCCAACTCCCATAATATTCTTGTTTATTTCCCCTAAGGGTGAGGCCAAGACGTCCCCCCTTTCTTCAACAACTATCTTATCAGTTTTATCAACCACATTAGAACACATCAATTTTTCTTGCCAACCTGTTTTGGAAAGCTTACCTGTAGGTTTCCAAGATTTACTAACCACGTGTGGTTTCTACAGATGAGTAATGGAGATTACTAACTTCTCCAGTTTACCATGTTTAGACAATCGAAGAATAAGGAATGTGTCCCAAAGGGGAGTCTGCTTTGGAACCTCAATGCAAACTTTGGCATAACATAGACGCTCTATCGTTGTTGTTTGGGAATCCATACAAATGAGCTTTCCCCAAGTGCTTTCCATGCAGCTAAGTCCTTCAATGGTCCAGAATTCCATCAAGATGTTATGGAATTCCACCCATAAGGGCCAAACATCAATCGAACTCCTATCTGTTTCTAAACCCAGCTGCCATTTTTGATGAAAGAGAGGTTGGTCTTTGACATGCCAAGGGCCTTGTTCCACTATTTCATTAAGATTGATACTGTCAGCAAACTTAAAAAGAATGGATGCGTCTTCCTAAAGCACGACTTTCTCAAGTCCCCGCTTTCCCCACCGTGATATAGCCCAAGCATTGACAACCAACAAAGTAGGACATTTGGCCCAGAAAAATCCAATCAACCCCGAAGACCAGACGCAAGCACCCACTAACAATAGATCAATTGGTGCACAAAGGACTCCATCTTTGAGCACATCATGGTAGTATTTGAGCTTACCTTTGTGGTGAACTGTCTTTAGCTTGTTTCTTTAAGCCCAAACTAGAATGGGAGTTGCTAGATCTTTGTTTGAGGAGGGCCTCAATGTCAGAAAGATTGGGTCAAGGGGGCAGCTAGGGGTGCCTTTGGGATTGCCTCTTCTAGAGTTAGTCTGTCGTTTGCATGATTATCATTAAAAAAAAGCATTTCTCACTCGTGCATGTTCCTCTCCTCTGCTAAAGAATGCCATGTTTGAAGAAGAGACGAAGAATCCTTCCATCCAAGAGCATGGAGAAAACTTATTATTATTATTATTATTATGAGTGAAGTTTAAGATACTAGTGTTTGGTGAATTGAAAGCAATAATAAAAGTTGACAGTATAAATCATACATAATAACTTTTAAGCACAATCGTCTTTGTCTCTTAGTTTCTTAATTGTTAGAATAAAACGCTTTTCATATGAGCATTTTCAAAAATAACATATTAGGTTCAATCCGTCAACTTAATCACCTGATTATCGAACACGATCATCAGCCGTTTGACATAATCAAACAACCAAATACTTCTCAATATGCTAAAAAACAACTGATAAGCCATTTACTAAACAAGACCCTAACCTAAACAAGTCTACTATTAATGATTGAAATTATTTTTGTTCTACAATCTATTTTAAAAAGTTTTGATAGATATTTAGTTTTATCTTCTCTTTATATAATTGAAGATTTCACTGGATCGAATGACTTTTTATTGAATTATATATAACCATGATATCTAACTTCATATAAACTTCTTCATCAGATAAATACCTGAATTTTATGATCTTCACCTACCAAATTCAGATTTCATTAAAAATTAAACTTATTATAATGGTCTTTTAAAAACCTTATAATAAACCAATTATGAGTGTTAAATACAATACATTAAAAAAAACCAAAATTAACGCTATTCTAAAATAAGGAAAGTTTTATTAAACGCTAATAGGTCTAGGACTTGTAATATCTTTTGGGCTTTTAGCTAGTACCAGTGATATCTTCAAAGCTTGCTAGCTCTGCAGTCAAGTCTCACACCAAATCCGCACCAAGTGCTCGTCTAATTAACTATATGGTCATCAAACGGATATCACAAGGATTCTCCCACAAGTGGCCAGCCACGTCTGTACAAGTAAGTACACATGTAAATTGAAAATGATCGTTCAAAGTGTTGAGCATGCGCATATGCCAGACTTTGAAAATACGTCATCTTTTAAGAATTAAGCTCGTTTTTATATTCTGTAAAGGTTCCTACATCGACTGCCAAGTTCAGGAAGTAAAGCTTTCTCTGACATATTAGTTGTGGAACCAGAACCCATAATTTTTGCTTGATAGCTAGTAGCTATAGGCCTTAATAGTAACTAGCTTATGAATTGTGCTCATATTATGAACAACTGTGGTTGGCCCTCATACCTATGGCTCACATAGTCACATTTGGTGCTATGTACCGTCTTGTAGCAAGAGGAGGGGGGTTGGACAAACGGCCTTTTCCTTGTAACTAGCAAAATCAAACTGAACTCTTGAAAATCCCTTTAAGTGCCGACGATATGTTTATATGTAGATGTATAGATGAGAACATGCAGGCGTCAAAAAGATGTAAACACACGGCTTGTGCTTTGGATTAGAAACCGTGGGAAACCACGCACAAAATGAAACTTCTTGTACGTCGCGACTTAATTTGCATATTGTCTATCGTCGTGATGAACTTTCTTGCCCTTTTGTTGGCGACTTATGTGAGTACACGAGCCTCCGCAAAGTCAAAGTGGAACAGCACTTCATACATATGTTCAAAGTCTCAATTGTTTCACAGGAAAAGCAATATAGGAGGCAGAAATATAAAAGGAAAAGGAAGGTTAAATATGCCAAGTCAAATATGCCAACACACGGTCGGTTGGCTGTTCAAAGTCTCCATACCCTTATTTCACCCTCCGTAGCAAACATATTTGTATTATAAATATTTGCATTAGCAGCTCAAGAACAGCCAACCGACCACTAAATTAACCCTGGAGTTTCAACAAACAGCTAAAGAAAAGACAGAAGCAAATCAGAAAACCTGCAATTCAAGATTGAAAGGTCAATGATGAAGCGTATTTGCTTTATGTTAATATTGCTACTGCTAGCTTCGATGCAGCTCAGCCTTGTCCAGTGCAGGACTCTTCGTTCAACGAGTGGAGCTGATATTTCTGGATGTCGGCAAGGAGAAGGAGCTGATGAATCAGTTGGTGCGATTTCATTTGCCGTTTTATCTACCAACTCGAGCAGTCATTCTTCAGTAACAAGCCTGCTGTTTAAGCTGGCTTCTGGACCTAGCAAAAGAGGCACTGGTCATTAGAACTCGCCGACTTTCATGACTTTTCTTTTTCTTTTATTTCATTGTTGCTGCATCATGATTCTTAATATCTTCTTCTTCATCCATATGCTTCCGCAGTTTACAGGATCTTCTTAGATGATACATTTACAAATGTAATTTGTCACTCCTACGGGTTAAACAATTAATGACAAGCTTCCAATACATATTTTGTCATTTGAAGTGTAGGCTTCTACTTTCTGAAGTGAATCCATGTATCTAATCACCAATTCTGAGACTGGGTTTATGTTTTTTTTAAACTATTTTTCTTGGACCAAGAGGAAATACGAGTTATTCTCGCGTATTCTAACTAGAGTACGCTAGTAATTTAAGTCAGGCTTGCCGGACATTCTATTTAAAACAAACGATCAGAGCAAAAGCGCAACTCTTCTCATAAAACCATTATGCTTCAAGTAGCTATTGGTTCTTGAATACCAGACTCTTTGAGCTTGTTTCAATCTATATAGAGCCTTAACTAACTTGTAAACTTTTTGCTCCTGTCCACTTATCACATATCTTTCAAATTGCTCCAGATACACTTCCTCATCCAACATTTCATTGAAAAAGGCACTCTTCACATTCATTTGATGCACTTTCCATCCATTGTTTGCTCCCAATGTTAACAGTAATCTCATTGTGTCTAGCCTTGTTAAAGATGCATAGGTTTTTCAGTATAATCCACTCCATATTCCTACTCACTACAAGAAAATTTGGTTTCAGGAACCAAATTCTCAGCAACTATAACAAAATGGTTGCTAATTATATACATTTTGCAATCAAAAATTATTTAGTTGCAATATATAAGTTACGTATATTTTTTACTAACCAATCAATACTTAGTGGCTATAGATGGTTACTAAAACTTACAATTAATGGATAATAATATAACGACCAAACTTAACAATTTTAGCGACAACTTTAATGGTCGCTATAGAAAATTAATAATAATAACCAACTATTGAGTGGTCACTACAAGTATTTCAAATTTTCCATTAGCAACCAACAAATTTAGTTGCTAAATTTACATGACTTCTTTATAGCAACCACATTATATGATTGCTAAAGAAGTATTTATAACAACAAAATAATTTGTCACTAAGTATTTTGGAAAAGATAAAAAGAGTTCTTTAGATTCAGTTCATATAGTTTAAATTAGTTTAAAGGTTCGCTCTTATAATAATTAATTATTATAATTTAATTTATATTATTTTTATAATTCAAAATATATTTTCATTTTAGGAAAGAAGTTATCTAATAAAAATTTATTGTTTGGTAATTTCATATTTCATTTACCTTTAATTAATTAAAATAGTGAACTTTTATTTAGTATAGAAATATACACATATTACTTTTAATATCTTTTCATTAAAAAAATCAAAGATTAAGCATAAATTTTTAGTTTACAATCTCAATTGAAAAGTTGAATAGATCATTCCCTTGTATTTGCCTGGTTCTCGCATTACATCTTCACATTTTGACACAAAAGCCCGTGCCCTTGCAAGGAAATATATATAGAGGCCTGTGGAAATGGAAGTGCCCCAGCTCAGCACAGATGATAGTTTAGGATTGGTTTGCTGTCAGTATTAATGATGGTCTTGAAGATTAGTCGCCCTATGATTTTAGCTTATATATTTTGATCTTTCATTTGAATCCATAGGAACACTAGAAAATGAAATTGTTCTTATAAAAGTTACTCCTGAGAACAGTTAACTTTAACAAACTGTTTGGTAGAATAATAATAATAGTAATAATAACAATAACACTAATAACGATGATAATGATAATGATAATAATAAATAACAAATAACAATAATAATAACAAAAATCAAATTAATAATAATTGATAAAATTTATAATAATAAGACTAATACAAGTAGAAAATTTATAAGAATAATTAATAATAATAAGAATAATTTTTTTTAAAAAAAAATAATAAGAAGAATATGGGATGAATTTTGCAATAAAGTTAATTAAATATTTAGTTTTAAATTTGATACCATAACATATAATTTATATCAATTTAGGTAAATTTGGTTTATATATTGTAAATGACTAACGACCAATGTTATGAATGTCGTACCGAACTCGGTACCGGATTGAGCTCTGGAACAGAACTGTATCAGTATCGGTTGATACCGGGTACCGTTTCAGAAAATTTTTTAAATTTATGAAATAGTCCCTAAAATTTTTAAAAATTGCAAAATAGTCCATATTGATATATTATATAGTTGTACTGTATAATATCAACCAACAACCATGCTTTCAAAAATTTTAATAATAAATAATAATGACAATTAATATGAAATAACAATAATTTTTAAATATTATAAATAATAACTACAATTAATATAAATAAAGACAATTATCATCATACAATTATAAAACTAAGAATAATACAAAGTATTTTACCGGTACTATCTACACCCGTATCGGTACCAAATTTGGGCTGGTACGGCGGAATGGAATTAAAAACACTACTCACGATAGATCTTATGTATCTGTTATTATAAAATAGATATTTTATTAAATTATTTTAACAAAAGATACTATTAAAATTAAAAAGAAATAATTATACAAC
>JAOTIZ010000039.1:0-15358 GCA_027123425.1 Erythroxylum panamense
CAAGCAAAATAAAAGTATACTTTAAACCTAACCTACCCATAAGTCATTTAAGCTAGAATACCCAAGACCTTAGCTTAAAAGTCCCCAAACTCCATAGATCTCACCTTTCTCTCTATCTTTCTTCAATCTCTACACAAACCCTAACTTCCATCTTACACCATTCTTAAACCTAGCTTAAGCAAAGGTAAAACTTACCTCTCACAAGAAGGTTTCTTCTCTTTTTCTCCTTCTTTCTTCTTCTTTCTTCTTTCCTTCAAGCCTCCTACGGCTCTCCCTCTTCTTCTTGGCCGAAAGTCCCCTTGTTTCCTTGCTCACGTTTTGCTCTCTTCTTTTCTTTCAAGTTCCACGACAACTTGCTACTCTTCATTCCAACTTAACTCTTTTATTCTCACTTAAAGCCTTCCTCCCCAAAACTACATAGTTTTGGAGCTCTCCTCTAACTTTCAAAGCTTTTGGGCTCTCCTCCTCCTCACAAGCCCACTCTACCCTAATCCACTTATCCCTAATCCTCCTTCTTCTTATTCATTCATTCCTAAAGCCCATACTTTCCAATATTAGGTCCAAGCCTTCATTTAAAGTCCCAACTTCTAATTTCCAAGCCCAACATAAAAATATCTATATAAACACATAATTAAATCAATTAAGGCAAAATAAAAAAAATAATTAACGAATAAATCCATCAATCAACAAATAATTAATTCAAATAAAATAAAATTTTTCGGGCCCAACAATTTCAGCGTATGTCTCAAAATTGAGATGAAATTGCTAGAAAAATATTAAATGATTGTATTAATAAAAGGTCAAATGGATTGTAAAAGATGAACATATTTAATTATTTAAGTAGAATAAGTAAATATTATTTTTATATTAGACTTTCAGTTACACAAAATTTACATGCAATTTTCTTTAATCATATAAAATATTTATATTGTTTAATAATTAATACTTTTAAGAATGAAAATAATGTAAAATTTTAAATTTAATTACAATTTAATATTAACGTCTAAAATTATATTAAAAATAAAAATAGGTTTTCGCATTTTTATTATAAATTTAAACCAAACATGTTTTGTTTGTTAAAAATAAAACAAAAGAAAAAATTAAAACTAAAATTAAAATTAAAACCATTAAAAAACATTTAAACTAAATGACCATTCTTAAGGTTTTCTTAAAAATCAAGATAAGCATTTAAAATTTTGAAGTTGGCAAGTTAATCATTAATGTTAATTTATGCTTACAATACAATTTAATAGACAAAATTTATTAATAATATTAAAGTTGATGTATCATAAGGATAAAGATGTTACTTATACAATAAAAATGCCTTTTAAAGATATATTATTAAACACATATATAAGATTTATTATGTAAACAAACATTTTTTCTTAAGTCAATGAATATATATTAAAAGGACCCATGCCCTTGAAGAATTATTTATCAGATAACATTTTTCGTTATCGTTAATGTAGCTCGTTACAGTTAGTATAGTAAAGTTAGTTAAATAGCAGTTTTCTTTTTCTTCTAGCTTAGTAATGCATGTATATAAGATTGAACAGGGCACACTTTTCTTTTAGCAATGAATATACAGAAAGTTCACACATTTTACTTCTTCTACACGATAGTAAAATTTGTTCATGGCATCAAAGTAGAACACGATCCATAGTATTTGCGTTTGAGTTTCGAAGGAGATATAGGGACGAGATTGTTGGTTGTCGATGACTCTCAGGATGATTGCTTCCAGTTATACAACTTCGATCATTTTGGAATGATGCTTGTTACTGCTCAATTGACTTATATGAATTTTTATTCTTGGAGTATTTCCATTCGCAACTCCCTAAAAGCTAAGGATAAGCTTGGCTTTGTTGATGGTACTCTACCTCCACCATCTTATGAAGTGAAGTACAGATGATGGCGCAAAGTGGACTGTATGGTGAAACAATGGATTCTTAATTCAATTTCTAAGGAGATTTCTGAATCGTACATCACCTATAATTCTTCTAAGGCATTGTGGGATAAGCTTGAAGAAGTTTATGGAGCAAGTAATCTACCGCAACTTTTCCAAGTGCAGGGGGAGATTAGTTCTATTGAGCAAGGTCATTCTTCGGTAACTGCTTACTACAACAGAATTAATAGATATTGGGATGAATTAGGGTAACTTATGCCTATACCAGTGTGTAGTTGTCAAGGTTGTCATTGTGAAGTTAATAAGAAGCTAGTGGATATGGACAATACTAACAAATTGATATAGTTTTTGATGGGGTTAAATTCATCTTATGATCATATTCAAAGTCAAATCCTAGCACAAGACCCACCTCCATTTGCAAGTAAGGCTTATTCTCTTGTGATGAGAGTTGAGAAACAAAAACAGGCGCATATGCTATATGAGGATGCAGGCGTTGTAGCTATGTTAGTGAAAGATGGTAAAAGATGGTAAAAGTAGCAAGAAGGGAACTTTGACAGTAGAAAACATGAACAGAACTGGTATTAGGAGAAAAGACAGTAAAAGAAGAGAGGACAAGCATTGTGACTATTCCACTTTGGATGGTCATGAAAGAAATACTTGTTTTAAATTTCATAGATATCTAGAATGGTATACAGAATTAAAGAATAAAAGAGAAGGTTTAGGAAAAGGGCAGCAAAAAGGGAAATCTATTCACATGGTTGAAGCAATTGAGAAGGATATGGAGAAGGGATCCAATATACAAAGTGATTCACAATCACTTTCAGCCTTGATTCAGCAGGAGCTCGCAAGGTTATTAAAAGGGAAGCAAGAGGTCTATATGCTTCCACCAGAAAGGTATTCGAAAGCAGCTCCACATGAAGTTTGTAAGTTGAAAATATCTTTATATGGCCTTAAGCAGGCTTCTTGAGAATAGAATGCTGAACTTACTCTACAGCTGCAACGTTATGGTTTTAAACAGTCCAAAAATGATCATTGTTTGTTTACTCTCCAAAATGCTTCCTGTTTTTTGCTCAACTTGGTATATGTAGATGATATGTTATTGACAGGAGATTCAAAGGAGGAAATCCAAAAAGTGAAGAAGTTTTTAGATGCTATTTTTACTGTAAAAGATCTTCTTTATGCTAAATATTTCTTGGGACTTGAAATTGCAAGATCACCCCACGATATGTACATCAACCAGAGGAAGTATGTGTTGGATTTGGTTGCTTCTGCAGGATTAATGGGCTGTAAACCTGTGTCTACTCCTCTGCAAAAAGGGTTAATCTAGACAGCGACAAATGGTTCACTCCTATATGATTCGCAGCAGTATAGATAGCTCATTAGGAAGTTGTTATACTTGGGATATACACAACCAGATATTACCTTTGTTGTCCATCAGTTAAGCCAATTTGTTCAAGCACCTACGGTGGTACATTGGGAGGCAGCATTACATGTATTGCATTATTTGAAGGGTAGTCCTTCTTTGGGGTTGTTTTATCTTACTGGTAATTCCTTTCTACTTCAGGCATATTGCGATGCTGATTGGCGTGCTTGCCATGATACCAGATAGATACCAGACGATCTGTGTCTGGATTTTGCATATTTTTGGGTTCTTCGTTGATTTCTTGGAAATCCAAGAAGCAGGCAACTGTTTCTAAATCTTCGGGAGAGGCAGTGTATAGGAGCATGGGTTCAGTTGTTTATGAACTCCTCTGGATAACTTACATTTTTCAGGATTTTCATATTCCTGTTGCTCTTCCTATTTCCTTGATGTGTGACAATCAAGCAGCATTACACATTACTGCCAATCTGGTGTTCCATGAAAGGACCAAGCATTTGGATATTGACTATCATATTGTTCAGGAGCAGCTGAAAAAGGGGTTCCTTTCCTTATTCCATACTGCATCTTCTACACAGCTTGCCGATGTTTTTACTAAGTCCCTTCCAGCTCCGGTTTTTCACACTTTCATCGCCAAGTTGGGCTTGCATGATTTCTTACAAGCTCCAACTTGAGGGGGGATGAAGAATTATTTATCAGTTAACATTTTTCGTTATCGTTAATGTAGCTCATTACAGTTAGTATAGTAAAGTTAGTTAAATAGCAGTTTTCTTTTTCTTCTAGCTTAGTAGTGCATGTATATAAGACTGAACAGTGCACACTTTTCTTTGAGCAGTGAATATACAGAAAGTTCACGCGTTTTACTTCTTCTATACGATAGTAAAATTTGTTCAGCCCTTACCATTACAATGTGTTTTGAACCAAGGGTAAAAGCCTTACTAGATGTTTAGTAATGGCCATATAGCTGAACACCTAGTGAGACCAATTAATCAACACACACATGGAAGTTTTCAGTAAGGATATTGTGGAAGTCTCATTTGACACATTAGCCTCTTTAATCTTACACTATTGATGGAAGATGGTCTTTAGGATTTGGGTAGAATGCCACAGGTGAGTCTCATTTTCCTATCTTAAGATTTTGTTCCCTAGGTTTGTAACTTACGAGTTTATCATAAATGGATAATGAAATGTTGGATCCAAACTTGGAAACTAATTGGAGACTTGCTAGATTAGGCCTTTTTACTCAATTCTCCAAGCTTGAGCCAATTATATTTTACACCGTCAGATATTGTTATTGATGAGGATGAGGATGAGTTCCCTCCTTATGAAAATTTCTTTTTTGACTATTGAAGTTGGTCAAGATTCTCTTTTAAAGACCATGTAATTCCTCTCCTTCCATATTTTATATAGTGTAGCCCCAGATGTTAGCAAGAATATAATATTATCCTATAATTATGGCTTTTAAAGGAATTTAACCATACAATGAAGTGCCTCTAGTTTAGCACTACTTCCCAAATCCCTTTAAAGTAGTTAAACATAAAATAGAGTTGTATCATGGATTTAGGGTTTTGTTCATATAATTTGTAAGTATTTCTTGCATATAAGTAGGGCAACTTATCTGGCATAGGGGGCCTCCCTTTAAACCTAAGCCGTAAGTGATACAACATCTTGCTATTGCTACATACCACATTTTTTTAGGAAACTCGATCATTCTAGTTGTTAATATAAGCTCTAAAGGACTTATTGGTAAAAATCTTCGAGCTGTTCAAGGTCCCCATATAGAAGTCCACCTTGGAGTTGTTCAGACTATAATGAAGAAGTAATTGAGTAAGCCCCTTAAAACATTTTACCATTAATTGTTTGAAATCCACACATTAACTTTTGTGTGCCTGGATAGATCATTTATTTTACTCAGATATTCTCCATGTTCAATTATAACAGCCACTTGTCCCAATTGTGAAAAATTAGTGAAGCTTTATTCCCATTTTCTACCTTATATATAACATATCTTGACATTGCTTCTTTGAGTTCTAAGATCTGTTCAAAGAAATAAGATTGACCTTTGAAGTCTTGTATTTCCTATAAGCTTCTCCCTTTCATATAGTATTTGTTGATCTATTTTGACCATAGAGATTTTTTGTCTATAATCACCCTTTAATTGCTTTTTCCCATTAATATCCTGCTAGGAGTATTAATAGGCTGAATACCGAGACCCCTTCTATCCTTTAACTTACATACTTCCTTCCATTTCACTTAAATATACCCTCTATGTAACCCTTTCATAGGAATCTTCTTAACAATTTCTCCACCACTCCTTTAGCTAAGAAAAAATGTGAGCACCAATAAATATGTAATGAGTTAAAATCTGACTGAACCAGTGTTATTCTACCAACTGGTGATAAATAATGATTATTCCATTTTGAAATTCTTTTTTGCACCCTCTTTAAAAGAGGCAAGCACTGTCTATACAATATTCTTCTAGTTATTATGGGGAGTACTAAAGAAGTTATGGGAGGTTGTTTAACCTTTAGGCCAGAGATAGATGCGAGCCAATAGGAAAGATGTTCTGCACTTTTAGAAATGATTATGTGGCTTTTGTGATTATTGATGCTAAAGCCTAAAACCTTATTGAAAAATTGAAACTATGACAAGATTTTGGACTAACTTGTTATAAGCTTTAGAGAGTAGCAAGATGTCATTTGCAGAAGGAAGGTGGAAGATCCTAAATACTTTGAATTTGAGTGGTATTGAAACAAGGAGTCCTCCTTTATATTGTGGTCTATAAGTTTAGTTAAAACCTATATACATAGCACAACAAGGTAAGGGGACAAGGGGTTTCCTTGCCTGAAATCTTTGTGTTCCTTAAATATTCTTGAAGGTTTACCATTAACTAGAATAAAGTAAGGAGGAGTATAGTAACACATGCTTAGCCACTTCCTAAATTTCTATAGGAACTTGAATACTTCCAAAACTTAATGAAAAGCTAGGTGATAAAATTACAGGCTTTGTTAAAGTCAATCTTGATGGCACAATTCCTTGGGGTGCTCCTTTTGGAATATCCCTTGAAGAGCTATTGAGTAAGGAAGACATTGACCCTTAGGCTCTTACACTCCAAGAAGGCTGTAAATTCATTATGGTACTCAAAGCCGCCTTCATCATTTTAGTTAGTAATTTAGCTATAATCTTATGGAGCAAGTTTTAGCAAGCAATTGATCAAAACTCCCCTAAGTTGGTAGGATTATGCATCTTAGGGATAAGGTATATAAAAATTTCATTTATCTCCCTGGGTAAAAGACATAAACCTCCCATATACTTTAAAAAACTTTAGAAAAAACCCCTTAATCTTTAAATTTCTCTAAAAAATCTCCACGTAGTTTTCAGTTTGTGAAAGAAACTCCTGTTAGACTTAGGTTAAAAAATAATAACAAAACACATATAGTATGAGCACGAAGTGTGGACTAATTAAATGTCACTAATATGATAAATTAACTTAACTTTTAAAATTGACAAGTAAGAATTAAATTCATCTTAAATTAATAATTAAAATAATTATTATAAATTATTTATTTGTATCGAATATAAGTATTATAGTTCGAGTTTAAGAACTATGTTAAATTGTCGTATAAATAACATTTGATTAGTCCACGTCTAATATTCATACTATATGTATTTCATTGTCACTTTTATTTGAAGTCTAAAAGAAGGTTTTTTTTGGAAAATTGAAAATTAGGAGATTTTTTAGAATTTTTAAGATCATGGGTTTTTGTTTAGATTTCTTAAATTATAAGGGTGGTTTATATCTTTTACCCTATCTCCCTCAACATTATTCGTGCATAAAAAAATTCTAGTGTGATTTTAGTCACCATTTCCTTTACCACTGGCTAAACTTTCTAATAGAAAACTCCACTAAGTCAATTTGGACCTGGAGCCTTTGTAGGATTCATCTTAAAAACCACTTCCCCTACATCATTAGGCCCAAAAGGAGCTACTAGGGATTGATAAATCTTTTATGAAAACTAATCGTTGATGAAGGAGTTAAGGAGTTCAGTTGAAGATTTACTTCCTGCTTCAATACCTAGGGCTCATTTGAAGTGATTATAGGCCATTTCTTTGAGATGAGAATGTGTTGAGATTGGCAAACCATTATGGTTTAAGAATAACTGATCTTATTGTATTTTCCTTATTAAGATCACATTATGATAATACTTAGGGTTTTTATCCTTTTATTTTAACCAATAAATCATCGCCCTTTGTCTTAATAGAGACTTGTGGTTGTGCAGGGCCTTTAAGTAGAACGATATTGCTCTTTCTTCTTGTTTCTTCCATTCTATATCCTTTAGGTGGTTGTATATTTCATGTTGAATGTTTTCCGAGTGCTTTTTAGACTATTCAACTAGATCCAAAGTATTGGAAGTTATCCTTAAGTTGAGTTGTTTTAGCTCCTCCTTAATAAATTTAGTTTGGTGACACATATATAAGACTTGAAGCCTTAGACCCCCTTGCACATTCCTCTACTCATTGTATTCATAAACTCCTTATGGTTAACCAAAAAAGTATTAAATTTAAAGGGGAATTTCCTTCTGTTACAAATGAGTTGGTTTTATTCCATGGTGGGGTAATGGTCAATCACTTTTGGAAACAAAAAATTTTACGTTTTTTTAAAACAATCATTTAATTAATTGTCATCCACCATCTCCTTATTAATTTTCTTTCTAATAAACCATTTAAATGTTTTTTTGTTACTTTAATTAAAGAAGCAACCCTCAAACTTTATATTTGTTATTCCTAGCCTATTAATATATTTAAAAAAGTCTAAAGATTGATTCCCCAAGCATACATTACCTTCAACTTAAGACTAGTATAATGTGGTATTAAAATCTCCCAAAAGCAACTTTGGAAGTTGTAAAAAGGACTTTATACTTTCTAGGTGTCTCCATAAGTTTCTCCTCTAAAAACTGAAGTTAGATCCATATATAAATGTAACTTAAATGCTTTTATCCTCACTTAAAAACTTGATTTTGGTATACAGGTGTTGATCACTTGCATGCAAGACTTCAAGTATAACACTTCTAGTGTCAAAACCTATTATAATTATACCATAGTGGTGATTTTCATGGTCTTGTCTCAAGACAATTTAGTTTCAAGTATTTCAAAGACATCCATTTTATTGTTGTTGACAAAATCTTGAATTGCTTGATGTTTTGAGGGCTATTAAGACCCATAATGTCTATGCTGCAATTGATATAGTTATGGATACAAATAAGGAGGTCCTTGCTCTTCATATTTTTGCTAGGCCTTCTTTTACTCACCAATTTGAAGGCATTATTGGATTCACCAATTTCTACTATAATAAGAACATTTGCAAAGGTAGCACATGCATTTTCCTTCTCTTTTTGTAGCTAGTTTGGACGACTATTCATCACTGGTTTCTAAATTTTGATAAGGTGTTCGGGTGAATTTCTAGGGGCTTTTCATCACTAGCTTTTCCGTTAACCTTCTCTAGTTCTCCAACTATGTTGTTAGAGTTATGCTGTTGGGTCAGTGTTTTGTGTACCGGGGCGAACTAGGCCCAGCGCACCCCAAGTTAGCACACGACCACAACCTTCAAATGTATTGTCCTCTCTGGTACTCGAACTCGAGACCTCAAGGTTTTGTTACATTTAAATGCACGCCGCTTACCATTAAGCTACTTACCATGATATATGTATACGAGTGCCTTTCATATACAGAAACAAATACTGGCCCATTGGGCTCGGTCAGAAACATATATCACAGAGCATAGCTCTACGTGCAGAAATAAAAATTACGGAGCAAAGCTCTACGTGTAAGCGCTTTCATTACTGGCAACTCCGGTCACAACGTCTTTATCTGAACATGCATTTTATATAATGCATCAAATACTGAATATGTCATACATGACGTTCAATCAGAAACTCATAATCATCGGACCTAAGTCTGACATTCAACTTTTATTGAGAATTCACATGTTATATAGAATTACACATCAAATCAGAGTACTTCCAATACATACCCAACTATTAAACTCCTAGGACTTCGAGTCTAGAATTCATAAACAAATCACAACAGGTCAATAATATTGGAAGTTTAAATAAATCAAATCAAACCAATCCTAGGAAAATCATCTAGGTTGACTCACAATACACTCCAATATGCTATTGCCTGGATTTTCTGGCAATGTCTGACTGGCGTCCAATGAGCTCCTCTATATCATACAAAACACATTTACAAATATCACACTTTTGCACAAATGTATAAGTATTCCTTTATGTACATCTACTTATATAAAATATGCACAATGCATGTTCAATGACAATTCTAGGGTATCTTATTGTGATCCTTATCATCAAATCATTCAGATATCAAAGCCCTCAATAATATCATTTGTATTTATAATTTGGACCATAATAAAACAATGTGAAATCAATTACATAACTTAATTGACCACTTTAGATTTTTCTAACATCATACGGTCAACTTTGCATAATTAATCTAATAAGTTAAATGACAAAATTAGGCAATACTTCCTTCTATAAAGTTATTCTCCAATGTCTTAAGTTTCTAATGACACAAAAATCATTTAATTTAGTTCAGTAACCTGAAAGTTATACTCCAATATTGTTAAACTGTTCTCATTCTGAAACAACATACTATACTCAACTTCCATTCAGAAATTGAACATCTTAGAGACTGAATTACAATTCAACTTCATCAGATGATTTGTAGACCTATGTCTCTAGTTTACTCCAAATCAAAGCTCATCTCATTTTTATGTCTAGAGAAGAAGTTATGGTCAAAAGAAATAGTACTGTTCAATTGGCAATTTCTCTTCGGTGCATATACTATCAAAGAACACTATATCATAATGTGACAATTAAACATCGTCCAGCCATTAACACTAACGGGCATGAGGGAGAAAACTCACAGGTGTGAGTGACTCACAGATGTGAGAGGGTGTGAGAGAGGAGAGTCATGGGTGTGACAGATAAGGACAAAAATGTTGGACTCTTTGAGAACACCCTCAATTAGACCTGTCCCATGTTTTTCACTCTATCTCTCCCAAATGATTTCAAATGGATAAGCTTTTTGGTAGAGATGAAGATAAAGGTCTTATGAATCTATTGGCTCAAGAATCAAGTCTTTTGGAGGTCAGATAACAAAGTTATGACCAAAAAAAGCAAAGATGTTTAGGGTGAGCCAACCCTTCAAAGTCACCGTCGTGCTTAAGCACGACGATGACTTTTAACTCACCCATGGAATGTCACCATCGTGCTTATGCACGAGGGTGACTTCCCTCTTGCTACAGGACACCATTTTCTGCATATTTCAATGTCACCATGGTACTTATGCATGAGGGTGATTTCCCTCTCTTCTTCTTCTACACCGAATTTCTCCAGACTAAACACAACCCTTTTTCTAATTTAAATCCTTCTAACTTATAAATCATGCATTCATATACTCACCATAACTTGCAAATAATACAAAACAATCCTACACATCAAACATTATAAATACGATTGTTCATTTCCACTGTCTCACTCTACTGTAAAGTTCCAACTCTCATACTATCAACAAACACAACTTTTCATTTTTCACTTCATTCAGCTCCTACCACAATTCAAAATCAACCACAACAAATCAAAATTTAGGACTTCACACTAACACCAAAAACAGAGCATATTCAAATAAACACTAATTCCAGCACTTTCATTTTTCTAAGTTACTCGTTTACAGCAAAAACTTCATTTCAATATAAACTTTTCATTTACACACACAGTTTCCCTTAACTCTACATCATTTAAGCTTTTCCTGAAATCCAAACTCATTCAAATTCACCTCAGTTAATACTTCATAAAATTTTCATGCATGAAAACAATACCTCACCACTTACGTAATCTTTTAAACCATAACAGAAATACATATTTCTCCATTAGCTTTATGTAAATTTTCATATTTCCCCAATCCAAAATCCATTCAATACAGTGTTAAACAATTCCTAATTCTCAAATTCATCATCAAAATTATTCAATACCTCAACCTCAATTTTCAAACCCATACATGCATGTATATTTTTACACCATAAAAACATCATCAAGTTACTAATTTGATTCATCTACAAAGATAACCAATAAGAACAATTCAATATTCGGTGAGGGACAAAAAACACAAAGTAGAGAATACTTTCGGTGATCAAAAGCTACAGTAATTCTTTTCTCAGAACCAACTTCATGAGTATTTGTATGTATTAAATCTGTCATACAACCCAACAGCCACTTATCACCATAAATATAACCCATTTGTCACAATACAACGCAGCCATTTGTCACATATATATGATGCCATGTGTCACTCCATAATTGGCCCAAAAATTAATATATTTTCTAAAATTCACCAAAAAAATTCAAAATACCCGAAATAAACCAAAATTGCCATAATTACATTTAATAACTCAATTATACCCAAAAAATGTCAATGAATGTATGTACAATCATATGAATGTGCAAAAAATGTGCGTGACACATTTAACTTATACATGACGTGCATTTTCCTAATTTCTCAATACTTTCTCATAATTCACAATTCTAACCTTAACATGGATAATGAGATGTTACAGTTGATAACCAAGCTTTAGCTCCATCCTTAGCACTTAAATGTCAAGAGTAACAATATATCTACCATCTTCTGAGGTAGGAGGAGGTGAGTATTGCAAGGTTTCAGCAGTCCCATCATTTGCAATTTACTTTTAGCTCAAATAAGGATCGGTGTTGAAACTAGATGGATAGTTCTGGAGTTTGGAAGCTATTTGGGATGTAGGAGAAGGAAGGGGTGGAGTGCTGCCCTAAAGGAGGAGGGAGTATATTGGTCTTTTGTGGTTATTTTAATGTTGTTTGGCTCTATAATATATATAAGCTAAAGTTGCTTAGAGAGGTTGTTACCTACAAAAAGTAGTTACTAAAAATGGTAAAATAGAAAAAGGTAAGGGAATCTTGAGGAGTGAAATGGCTGAAGAGCCCTTAAAGATACAAGTTTTGTTATAGACTCTCTAATACGTGTCATTAGGCGTATACAAATTAAATCCTTATTTTAATTTCAAATTTATTAATCAATTTAGTATAGAGCAAATAAGAGTTAATCCCACGAGAAAATTTAATTTACTAATTTAGTTTATTAATTATGATGCTTTTAAAAGAAACAATTACATCATAATAATTTTGCTTATATTAAAGAAATTCTCTCCTAAAGGAATAAACATGATCAATGCATTAACATGTAATGTTTTTTTAAACCAAAATTATTAATATACAACATTAAAACTTAAGAAAATAAACTTGCAATACATTCACACAATCAACTGTCATATGCTAAAATTTATTTTCTTTGTCAAAGATTCGTAATTATTCAAAATATATAATGCTAGAATTTTTAATGATGACATCAAATTATACAAATATGAAATTTTCAACTATAAGACACGTAGATATAGACATGTAATCATTATTAAATGCATAAATCACAATATAAAGCTAATAATCATATTTTGTCTACATTAAGTCTAACACTTGTAATTTAGATTCACGAGAGAGTTATCTCAACTAATTTAGGTTGTCCATATTCATACAACTAACTTTTCATAAAATATTAACTTTATCAATGACCTAAAATATAAAAGAAACCTAAAACTAAAACAATTGTAATAATGAAACCTATGAATTAGTTAAGTATATATATTAAGAAAAAGAATTGGGGGTGTGTGATTTAATGTTCAATTCAAAACTAGAAATCAAAGAAATGAAATATAAACTTAACATAATATTTACAAATGAACAAACATGTTTCAAATTTTAATTTGGTTATGTAATTTTGACATGTTTGAGATAATCTAAGGCTTTTAGCAAGTTGAATGTAGAACACCAACTAACTGGTTCCTACTTGTTCCTTTTCCTTTTAGAAATTGAATTAGCTCAATTATAATATCAAAATACTTTAAATACGAGAAAACACAATCAACAATCGAAATTTGTCAGACGAACATCTAAATTCCAACAATTGCATAAATATTAAATCCACTCTATAATCAATTAAAGTAAATCAAAAAAATATCCCAAATAGTCAAAACAATATGTGTAAATTAGAATTCAACAATTAATCATAAATTAAGCATAAGAAAGATAGAAAGAGAGTAGGGTTTTCAAAAAACTCATTAAAATTTTCTCCCTTAACAAATATTGGACCATCCTTAAAAGTCTGAAATTTCTTCATCCACTAGTCACAAACCAGTTCGATCTTAGTGGGTTGTGGCTTTCTGAACACTCCCACACCTCCTTATGCTAGCTCCTTGCTTCAGTTGTCTTTGACATATGAAAAATCCTCTATAAAATCTCACCTTTACGTAGACTGCTTGCTCGTCTTTCTCCTCAGTTGTTGCTTCGTTTTTATAGCCTCTAAAAAGAATCCCCATCGGTCGCATGTTACTAGATAAGTTTTAGTTATTTTCTTTCATTTTAAATGGACTTGGAGATTTCCTATTATCTCATCCAATTCAAATATATTTTCATGGGGGTGTTTGAGATGAAGATGTTGGGGGAGGGGAGTGTATCTGCTACTGTTGTGTGTTGCTCTCTTCCTCTGCATTGCGTGTTGCTTCCTTTTGTTGATGCGTTTTCTCTTTTGGCCATTGCGTTTTCTCTCTTCTCTGCATTTGCATTTTGTCTTTTTTTCCTCTACGTTTTTGCTCCTATGGATTGTTTTGCTGCTAGAATTTTTGTACTTCTTCATGTACTATGTCATTTTGGTACTGCGTTCTACATTTTATCCAGCTTCGAACGTATTGCATTTTGCCTCTATTGTTGTCATTTTTTTGGATTTTGTCGTATGCATTTTATTTGTTTTTTTTTTGTTTACAAACGCTATGGGATATACTGCACCTTGTGCATCTTGACGAAGAAGCTCTTGGACATCAAAAGGGGGCTCCTGCAGGATATGAAGGTCCGAACTTAAAATGTCAACGAGATGAGCGAGCCTGTTTACACACTAATTCCCTTCCTGAAAAACATGCTAAAATTGAATCGTTCACTCCCGATGCCAAAACTGTTGGATTCCTGTCACCTCTACATTTTATTTATTGATGGGCTGCATTTTGTTCTTAGGCTAAGTCTTGGGCTACTACCTTTTTGCTGGATTGTTTAATTCCTTTCTTTAATTTCATCAAAATACAATTTAAATCTTTTTGAAAATAAAATATATAACTAAATAACTTTGAATAACTAATAAAAACGTAATAATTTAACTCAAATGTGCTAAGTAAATAATATAAAATAGTATTAAATAAATTTTACTTTTCAGTTTATTAAGGGGCAAGGGAGGGATAGAAAGTTGAGCTTAAATGCGGTTGAGGAACGCAAGCTATGAAAGGGATGGGCAAAGGCAAGTGCATGGAGCTTTTTTTTTATTAGTCTTAATGGTTAAATTTATACGATTAAAAGACGTAAGATTCTTATGGGAATTAAATAACTTAAAAAACTCCATAATATTTAATTTTTCAAAAAATTATTCATGATTTTTAATTTGCCAAAAAGCCCTCATTCTTTTACCCTTTGATTAAAAAAATACTAGCGAAACATACTTGATATGAATATTATACATGAACTAATTAAATATTTTTTAGATAACAATTTAGTTTAACTGTTAAACCTAACTAGAATCAATTGAACCTATCCTAAACTAATAATTTTTTATTTTTTTTACAAGGGAAACTAGCGCAGCAAAAGACTAAAACAGTGGCACAATGTTGGATCTGGCTATGCGCAGGCCGCGGGGATGGGTCACTCCAGCCGCATCCTATAGTAAAGCGTAGCGAAGGCACTGAGGCGGATCCTGTAAGAACTGAAGCCCTAGGCGAGAAGCAACCGCTGTGGAGGCTAGCAGGTCGGCGCACTGGTTACCCTCGAGGTGGATATGCTGGAAACGGACTGCCCACTGGCGCCGGAGCAACTCGCGGAGACCTGTCAACAAAGGAACAAAGTCAGTCAAATTGGTAGTGGAAGTGGAGAGAATATTGA
>JAOTIZ010000039.1:16783-31993 GCA_027123425.1 Erythroxylum panamense
GGGTCTCACATCTTTGAAGAGACTAAAATCCCTTGCTAAAGTAATGAATTTGTTCTTGAGCTTCTTCATGGTGTACGGCTGCATTTTCTGCACTTCATAAAGGACCTAAAGGTTTGTAATTCTTGATTTTTATTCTGGTGTAGTACAATCTCCTTCATTGTGTGCTCTTCTCTTGTTGGAGGGATTTATTTCCTATTTGATAGATTTCCTAACCATTTGTTTCCTTCTCTGTTTACCCTGTGGTCTGACACTATAGCCTGGTGACCTGGAGAAAGCACAACTTGGTCTGGGGCACAGCTACAGCAGGGCAAAGGTCAAGTTCAACGTAAACCGAGTTGACAACATGGTTATTCAAGCAATTTTCCTTCTTGATACTCTTGATAAGGATGTTAACTCATTCTCAATGAGAGTCAGGTATACTCTTTATAATCTTGATAGGATATTATTGTGATGTTAATACATATAAATCTTGAATCTATATTGTTTCTTTCTGTAGAGAATGGTACTCTTGGCATTTCCCTGAGCTTGTGAAGATTGTTAATGACAACTACCTCTATGCAAAAGTTGCAAAATTTATTGAGGACAAGTCAAAATTAACTGAAGAAAAAATCCCTGAGTTAACGGAAATACTAGGAGATGAAGATAAGGCAAAGGAGGTTGTGGAAGCTGCTAAAGCTTCGATGGGTAGAATTCTTGAACGGTGTTCTTAATGCTAACTGCAGTATTATATCAATATTCACCTTGTCTTTCCATATGTTGCAGGGCAGGATCTATCCCCAGTTGATTTAATTAATGTACAACAGTTTGCTAAGAGGGTGATGGACCTTGCCGAATTTAGGAAGAAGGTGCACGAATATTTGATTGCTAAAATGAACGACATTGCACCTAATTTGGCCTCCTTAATTGGTGAAATTGTTGGGGCTCGTTTAATATCTCATGCTGGCAGTCTCACAAATCTGGCCAAGTGCCCTTCTTCTACTCTTCAAATCCTTGGTGCTGAAAAGGCCCTCTTCAGGTGCTTGCTTGACATAAGTTTTCTCATAATTTGTATTCTGGTTTTTTGATTATTGGTTGATATCTCTATTTATTTTTTGTGTTTGAAATATAGTTTCTTACTTGAGTGAATTGGTTGTTCATGAAACAACTCGACTCATCCAGTTAAGAGGACATGAGTTTTACTACATGCTGATTTTCTCTGAAGGATTTTTCAGTTTAAGTTCCAAGAATGATGTGCTTGGTATTGTCTTCAGGGCATTGAAAACTCGTGGAAACACACCAAAATATGGTTTGATTTTCCATTCATCTTTTATTGGTCGAGCATCTGCTCGAAACAAGGGACGCATGGCTCGTTATTTGGCAAATAAATGCTCCATTGCATCTCGTATTGACTGTTTTGCAGGTAAAATATCTAGTGAGTTAGTTATTATTCTTACTAAGCTCACCGTCTTTTTGTTGAATGTAATTTCGTGCTTTTAAGTATATTTCAGAGAGCGGGACTACTGTTTTTGGGGAGAAACTGAGGGAGCAAGTTGAGGAGCGACTCGATTTCTATGACAAGGGAGTTGCACCTCGAAAGAACATCGATGTGATGAAAGCTGCAATTGAAAGTACTCAACACAAAGGTGTGAAGTTAAATGAAATGATATGTGTTGTTTTACTGATGCACCATTGTAGCGTATGTTTTATTTGATATTTGATTGTTTTATTTAATGTTTTCCTGATGCTGAATTCAGGTGATGATATGGATACAGAAGAGGTACCAACTGTACCTTCAGAAAAGAAAAGGAAGAAAAAGAAATCGAAATCAGAGGCTGCCGAGGATGGTGAGCCTATGCATGAGGACAAAGCAACTGCTGCCAAAAACGGGGTTGTTTCAGAGGATTCCAAGTCTGAGAAGAAAAAGAAGAAGAAAGAGAAGAGAAAATTGGAGCAGGAACAGACTATTGAGAACTCAATTGGTGTAAATGGGATCGACTTTGAACAGGATGGAGGTGGCAAGAAGAAAAAGAAAAGGAGTAAAGACAAGGATAGCCAAGATGTACCAGCTGTAGGGGAAGGAAAAAAGAAAAAGAAGTCAAAAACCCAAGATGATGAGTGAGTGAGTTGATGACGCCTTCATGTTATATGCCAATGCACGAATCTGGAGTTAAATGTCAGTGTTTCCTGAATACAATATTGCAGAAGCAGTCTCATCCTTATATCTATCGGAACAGTGATAGATTGCTTGTGCTAGAACATCCAAAGTTTTGAACTTCTTATCCTAGCTGTTGTTTTCTTTCTTTTCATTTTGTAATGATCTGGAATTTTCATTGTGATGGTGAGCTAGAAATTATTTTCGCAAGCAAGCATCCATGCGACCAGCCATTCGCGGCTGTATCAATTGGCGTCTACCAAAATTTCAGTAGCATGAAAATGGATGTTGGTCGTAGTTAAAATGGTTTGGTTGGTTTGTTATAGTTGTTGGATCTGCAGTTGCAGCCATCAAAGGTGGTGTCTTGAAAAGCTTAGAACTATAATACCTCCAAATTAGTAATGATTCCGTGAAACATTTTACTATCATGGTCAACAAATATTATAAACAATTCATAATCTTCAATCCAACCCCCAACTTCTAATTCCTCATTTTGGCTCAGTGAAGCACAATTAGCTAATGGAAAAGCCTGGTGTGGTAAGTGCAAGTGCGAGGATCTTGCTTTGATCTAAAAGGGTAAGACGGTCATTTTATAATCTGGTTTTTGGTGAGGACTTTGCTTTGGTTTGAAGTCGTAACTCAACGTTGGAAGGTCCGAACAAAGCAAAGAATCTATCTTTACTTAAAAACTTCACCCCTCTCTCTCTTTGCTTTCACCGGAAAAGGAGTCTTAGCGATGGCTACCAATTCAGCGGTCAACTTGGAGGATGTGCCGTCGGTGGATCTCATGACTGAGCTACTTCGTCGCATGAAGTGCTCCACCAAGCCCGACAAACGCCTTGTGGTCATCGGTAATTACTCTGTGCTCTCTCTTACTCTTTGTAATCGCTTGAATGCACGGTTTTCAAGTGTAAAGTTTTGAGCTTTTTGGCTTTACGAGAGCCAACTGGATAGATACAGATCCGGAAACTCATTTTGGTCTTGTTTGGAATTCTTGTGGCATTGTTTTTTTAGTCAGTTCTTTTGTTTTTGCTGATTTTTAGGGAAAAAGGAAAACAATGCACAGGGATTCTTCGTTTTGCTTTGTGCTTTACTTGGGTGTGCGTTTTTGTTTTTGTTTTTGTTTTGTGGGGTTTTACACTGTTGGTGATTTGAATACAAGCTCCATTTTCTTTCTTTAACTTCTGGGATTTTTTTTTTTTTGGAGTGTTTACGGGTTGACACAGTCTAGAATTGAATAGCTTATATTTTTGGTGGGAAGTCCTTGAAGCCAATTTGAGCATTTGGGATGAGAAGCCTATGAAATCCAAAGACTAAGAAGCAGGATTTTACTCCCTCATTTGCTTCTCTATGCAGTTGTGATTAATGAAAAGCTAGCAGTCAATTTATGTTCTGCCTACATGTTGCTTCTTACTTGATGACAATCTTCTAACATCATAAAATTTGATAGGTTAACTCACAAAATTTAATCGAGATAACTTGATGGATATGGTCCTCTCTCTATCTAGTAACTCTTTCTGGATGCATCTCTATGAAATTGTGTTCAAAACTCACCTAAGTTCCCACATTCCTTTCGTACACTCTAATTCTTGAAAAATAGGCAATATCAAATTGTATATACTGAGCAAGTAAAAGTGACATCAAAGTAAATATAAAATTATACTCCTTTTTATTATATATATCAAAAATATTTACAAGTGTGCCTATATGTCATCCAATTAATATATATTACTTGTTAAGAATAGTAATGATACAAGTACTAAAAAACAATATATAAAAATACTCATATTAAATACATTACATAACAATTCAGAACTAACATATACAATGCATATACTTGCCTAGGGTAGGCGTCTGTTAATTCTTTTCGGTCAATTGAACCGTAAATATCCGAATCTAGACACTAATCATTCACCTTGGGCAACAGATTGGTACTTGCCCTAATTTGATGCCGACTAATAATTTTCTCGACCAACTATTACTCTTTACACGTCAATATAAGCACACACATGTTCCTTAAAAGGCCTCACATCACATCTTGACATGTATAAAACAAATTACATATTACACCTTTCACACACAAACATCGACACCATGAGATACAACTGCACATAACACTTAAATCATCAATGATATCTCTTACACCTGAAAATACACTCTGTGTGCATATTAATATGTCAATTGTCACGTAAATTCACACTCAATAAACATTTTAAGTCTTTTGAACTCATCAATTTAACAAAAGTCAAAATCCATCATAACTCTTATGTAGGATATCTGTGAATGTAGCCTGATTTTAATCAATTAATGGATGCAAATAGTTATTCATCACAATAGAGTATTTGAAACACATGGATAATAAAATAATCAACTTAGAAGCTCTAGTTGACATATATTACCAAGTTTTGTACAAAAAGCATAGTAAAACTCTCTTTCTGAAGAAAAGATTTGTCTAGGCACTTTTGAAAACTTGCTAGAGCTGAAAAAATCTACAAGAAGTGCTGTAATTCCTCCTATATATTGTTTCCTTTGCATTTTTGTCACACTTTATTGCTTTTCTCTGTCTTCCTAGCCTAAAAACATAAAATTTATAGATGAAAGTGAATATTGCTTGTTTTTAGAAATTGAAATTCTTGGTGTTCTACTAATTGGATGCCATTTTATGAAAAATCGGATTACCATTCGCTAGACAATGATAGAGGTCTAACTAATCGATATTAGCTTTAGGTGTCTTCTTAAAAGTTGTAAAAAAATTCTCTTAATTTTTTATCTTTTGAATAACTTCAATGTGGTATTCCTATGAAAAGTTATGATCAAAATATGGAATGGTGTATAATGGTGATAATAAAATGAACTCATAAGTTCCTTTGACCGAATTATCCTATTCAGCTTCAATATTAGTTTTTGTTATTTTCTTGAAATATAGGCATTTCTCTTTTTTTTATATAATTTCTTGAATTACCTCATCTTAACGTCCTTATCAAAAGTTATGTTTAAAATATCAAATAGTCTTCAATTTTGGGGACATAATGAACTAAAAATTCTTCCTATATAACAATCAGCTCATCTTAACCATATCAAAAACTAAACATCGATACATTATTTCTTAAACGTCAAATAATTTCTTCAAGAATTTCAAATTCTGCTAAAGCTTTATAAGATTAAAGTCAAAAGTAATTCACCTCACCAACAAGTAATTCACCTCGCCATCTCATAATAACAAAAACATACCACTCAAGCTAAAAGGTAAATTATATGGTTTAGCAATTAGGTTGACCATGCTCTATTGGTCTGAGTGTTGGGGCATCAAACATGTGCATAATTATAAGTTAATGGTGGCAAAGATTAGTATGCTCTATTGAATGTCTAACTTTACAAGAAGAGATAAGATCAAGAATGTAGTGGTTAGAGACAAGTTGAGGGTATTTAACATTGGTAGTAAATTAAGAGAGATAAGACTTAAGTTATTCAGATATGTTAAGAGGAGATATTTTGATGCCCTAGTGAGAAGATACGAGAAGATTGTACTTAGGGACTGTAAGAGAAGAAAAATAAAGGTCCAAGAAGAATTGGAGGGAGTTGATAATGAATGATATGGTCCTACCAGAGCTTATCAATAACTAAGCCCTCAATAGAAAACTTTGGTGAACTAGGATGTGAGTAGAGGAACCTACATAGAAAAGTTCCTCTCTTTTGATATGCTTTTTGAACCTTTTCCTTCAATTCTTGTATTTTTTATTTAGCCTAAATACTTTTGTTTGCAACACTTACTCTTTAGCTATTTTATTTATTTATTTTGTATTTTTTTCAATTGTTTGTTTTTCTTATTTACTTATTTGTTTTCTTTTTTGTTTGTTTGTTTATTTACTTTCTTTTATTTTTATTTTTATTTATGCTGTTATTTATTTATGTATTTGATTATTGTTTTCTTCAACTGTTTTAAAAGATCTCTTTTTTCTTGTGATTTTATTGAAAAAAGCCTCTTTACTAGCTAGGAACAAGGTTGCTTATTTTTGGACTTCTTCAGATCTCGCATTTCAACGAAATTCTTACTGGGACCTTCTTGTTGTTGTTGTTGTAGCTCATATAATAACCAAAACGTTAAAAAATTTCCACATTGAATATTTGAAACATGTATGAGCATTATTACTGATAGCTTTGTGATTGAATTGATGATGACTGGCCAAAATTGTGCTGTCTTTTTTTCTTATTATTGGTCATAAGTAATTCCATGCAAAAAACAGCTGATGATATTCATCATTGAATGTACCATCTGTGATCAACTTTTCATTTAGAACAGTTATTATGGAACGTTTTCATTGTTGTAATTATTCTACTTGTGTGATTGGCAGGCCCACCTGGATCTGGGAAAGGTACTCAGTCGCCAATAATCAAGGATGAGTATTGCTTGTGCCACTTGGCTACTGGTGATATGCTGAGAGCTGCCGTTGTTGCTAAAACACCTCTGGGAATCAAGGCCAAGGAGGCTATGGACAATGTTAAAATGCTAAACCATTCTGGCTTTTGAACCAAATTTATGTACTATCTTTGTAACCTAGCCTTTATTTTAATTTCCTTATGATTGTCTCACATGGTTTCGTCAGGGACAACTTGTTTCCGATGACTTGGTTGTTGGCATTATAAATGATGCAATCAAGACGCCCTCATGCCAGAAAGGTTTCATTCTTGATGGATTTCCTAGGACTGTGGTTCAGGCACAAAAGGTGTGACTGTGTAGTAGTATACATTTATGAGTCTATATCTCGTGTAGTTTTAGAATGCTGGGATTTCCCTAGGTGTATGTAACCTTGTTACTTCCACCTCCTTCATGCAGCTTGACGAGGTGCTAGACAAACAAGGAGTTAAAATCGATAAGGTGCTCAATTTTGCAATTGATGATACTATTTTGGAAGAACGGATTACTGGTCGCTGGATCCACCCTTCTAGTGGTAGAACCTATCACTCCAAATATGCACCTCCGAAGGTCGCTGGTGTTGATGATGTAAGGCAACATGATTTTCTATTTTCATGAATGCTAATTAGGAATGTAATCTATTTTCAATTCAGCTAGCAATCAGATTCTGTATGCATTACATTTTTGAGGAACCACACCAACTTATATTCATTTCTCTTTTGTTAAAGGTAACCGGAGAACCTTTGATTCAACGTAAAGACGATACTGCAGCAGTTCTTAAGTCGAGGCTGGAGGCATTCCACAAGCAAACTGAGCCGGTGATCCTGCCTACCCTTTGCTTTTTGTTTAGTTTTGTGGGCATTATCTAGACTCAGACTTGACTTTCTTCGCATAATTCAATGTTGGAGACCTTCAGTTTACCTAGTCATTCTGAATCTGATGTTTATTGGGTCACTAAATTGCAGGTAATTGATTATTACAAGAAGAAAGGTGTTGTTGCAGATATTCATGCGGAGAAACCTCCAAAAGAGGTTACTGTTGAGGTTGAGAAAGCTCTCTCCTGATAGAATAGTCTTCATAATTGGTAAACAGGCTTTTCTTGCAATCTTCATGGAATTTTTTTTGGTCTGATATGTATCATACATTCTCATATCTTTCGTTACTCCCCTGGTGTTTTGACCACAAACTTTTCTACTTTTTGCTATTGAGGTTTTAACTAAATTTATATTGAAATAATAACCTTTAGAGCTTCAGTTAAAATGCGCTCTCTTTTTAGATCATGGACAGAGCTTTATAATTAATTCTGTCTTCAAAGACTATCCCATCTTTTAGTTTTCAGTGATTTATAATTTGTACAATGATCTATCATCCTTAGCATAGAGTGATCCATTAGTAATCTTCCTTCGACACCAATGGGTACCACAGCATGAAACTGATTCGTGCAAGACAAGAACATGGTAAAAAGAAAAAAGAGTTGTTGTACATGTGATTATGGAAAAGCCTATTCAAAAGAACTTGAAACAAGAAAAACAGATCAGTTAGTAAGCTTGGTGTTTATCCCCTCGCATGAAATCATGTAACCACAGTGCGGACATTTTTGGGATGCGCTTAAGGTTGTCCATGTAATCAATGTAATAGAGCCCAAATCTCACCGTGTAGCCCCCTAACCACTCAAAGGAATCAAAAAGACTCCAATAGAAGTATCCTTGGACGTTTACGCCATTTCTGTACAAAAGCCACAGACAACCATTTACCAAAGAGCTCAATAATTGGGAAAATTCAGCAGTTGAATTGTTTGCTGTGTTCACATATTTACTTGATTGCTTGCTGGATCCGATACAAGTGTTGACGAATGTAGTTGATTCGATGTTGATCGTCTAGTGCTTCAACCAGTCCTCTGCTGTCATTACGATTTTCAGTAACACCTACAAGGAAATGTAACCATGAGATTACTGATAATCCTCTACCAATCTGCTACAAGTTCAAAGGTCCTTAGATTTCTGACATGAAATAAAAGATAAGTAAATTAGTTCTAACCATTTTCGGTAACGTAGATTTTGGGGTTCTGATATCTTTGCTTCACATACTCCAAAACCTTTTGAAGACCTTGTGGATAAACATATATGTTGCTGCTGCCTTCAGCCTAGAGACAAAATAGATTTTCAGGTGTACAATCAACACATGCTTGTTTCATTAAGCTGCAAATCTCGTTTCTTACCTTTGGACCAATGAAGTTTCCATTTCTGGTCTCTGTCAAAGAACAATACTTCAGGAACAAGCTTTCAACAAGTTCATGTGTTTTGTCTGTTTTCTTGAAAATAACAATTTGTGAATATGAACGCTGTTTTACCTGTACTGTTTACATACATATCACAAGTAAAGCTCATTGGTGGAGCTTTTGGATCCATGGGGATGCTTTTGGCATAACTTGATGTGTAGTAATTGATGCCAATGAAGTCAAAAGATCCCTTCACTAGTTTCTTCTCTTTCCAAGAAAACGTAGGAAGCCTTTGCTTCACCAATTTTCTCATGATCCTAGGATAATCACCATATACTAGGGGTTCCATGTACCTAACAAGCAAAAGAAAGCAGAAATAAGTAGACCATGTTCCTTTTGTGGACCCTAAGCATTCTTTTTCATTGATTTCCTTTGTTAATTATAGGTGAAGTTTATGGTTATCTGGTAAAAGGCAGATCTTCCACTAGACAGTGAAACAACTTGAAGCATTAGTGTATATTCACTGAACAGACTAACCATCCCAACTTGAAATCCAGGATTCTTTGTTGGGCAGCTTTGTCTTCAGGTGCTTCAGAATAAGGCTCATAATATTCTCCCACAACAGTTAGTCCAATTTCTCCCCCTTGATCTGCCTGCAAAATGACAGGTACCGTGAACATCCTCGAAAAGAACAATGGCAACACAAAAGAATGGCATACTAGGATATACAGTGTTAACCTGGTACTTCTCTTTGTAAAGCTTGGCAACTGCGGCATGGGAGAGAAGAATGTTATGGTTCACAATGTAAGGTTCAGTTGATGAATTACCGGCCGAACATTTCGAACACCTTCCAGGTGCAGTCAGTCCTAAATCATATCCAGGCTCTACAATCGTTAATGGCTCATTTATTGTGATCCAGTTTTTGACCCTATCTCCAAATGTTCTGAAACAAAGTTCACAGTAGTCCCTAAAATCATTTCTGAAACAGAAAGGACATAAGAAAGTCACTTATACCTACTGCAAAAAATTTCAGTGTGACAGGAAAGTGTAGTAGCTTGTTACACTTACACAATTGTGTTACTTAAGAAGCCACCATATTTCTCTTCCAAGGATTGCGGCAAGTCAAAGTGCAATAGTGTTACAAAAGGTTTGATGCCTGTATGAAACGTCAAAACGTATAATACTCATACGGAGGGAGTCCATGGGAAGAATTTAAAGTGCAGAATTTTACCATATTCGACTAGCATATCGATAATTCTGTTGTAATGATCGATCCCTTCTAGATTTATTCCACCACTGAACGAACCATCTACAAGTTAAAACTTCCAATCGAAAGTTGAGCAATTAACAATATAAGAGAACCTATTTTACTGCTAGGCACTGAACTTCAGTAAACTAGAATCCTGGCTTTCTGGTGTAAGATTCAGACATTAGATGAGGATTAAGGTAGTAACTTTGGGAACATACTGGGAAAAATTCTTGTCCAGGAGATGGAAAATCTATAAGCATCTGCTCCAATGTCCTTCAAGGCCTCTATATCTTCCTATACCATCCACAAACAGTCATGTAGAAGACATGTATGATAGTTTAATTCCCTTGTGAATAGACATACTCACCATGTAGCGCCTATAGGAATCAATTCCTGTTTTAAAGTCACTTCTATCCACAACTCTATCTGAAGGGTTTGCAGAAATAATCACAGATTCACAGTGAGAAAATCATTCATAAACCTGAACAGTTATTCTTAAAGAAAAGAGCCATATCAAACCTGGGTATTTTTTGATGAAGTGTTCCCAGACGCTTGGACTTCTCCTTCCAGTCTTCGTCGATCCTTCAGTCTATGTACAAATCGCAAGTGTGTGCATGCATAGAACGAAATGATTTTAAAAAAGATAAATCTTCGCTCTTCCCTTTTCATATATTTCAATCAATACCTGCAAAGCTGACGTTGCAGCTCCAAGCAAGAAGCCACTGGGAAAATCTGATCTCCTAACATTATGATCTTCTTTAAAGTCCGACACTTCTGAAGGTAATTCTATCACTCTTGACAATGTTTTCACTAGAACAAGATTGAGTTGTTCATCAAAACAAATGCATCCAGAGGTTATAAGTTCCACAGAAGTAATGACAAACTAACAGGTAAAAGGGTGATAACACAAACCATGAGCCTGTACAGGAAATAATCTTGACACAGCTATGATATAGACCAGAAGTAGACTTGTTGAAACTCGACATATCGATGATGATGGTGATGATGATAACAACGCCATGATCTCTCCAAAACAAACTTTGATAGCTGTTTTTAAACAATTCTTCGAACTTGCTCTTGGTGTTCAACATCCAAGTTCAACCAGGTTAAGACAATAATCCCATTTGTCTGTACAATAGAAACGCAGAACAAGAAAACCAGTGTCAAACCAGAACACCGTTCTTTTAGCTACTGCCTTAAAAATTAAGCAGAACATTTCCAACTATAGCGAACAAAATTTTGACTCCATTCAAGCTTGGCCAAGAATAGTAAAAACTAAACAGATACAGTTTCAAAGAATGCTGGACCACAAACACGTACATTTTCTCTAGTTGCTCTCTCCATTTGGCACTCGAATGGACTTTGGGTTGTAAAAGCAATCACTCATCTCAGGCCAAGTCGCCCATGCGAAAGTCATGTAGTATTCCCTTCTTGTGATTACATCTTTTCTAACACCAACATAGCACTGGTCATTCTGTCATAGACTTGGGTTCAGATATGTCCCTCCCATATACTATATCCTATATTGTATATTCTGTTATCATCCATTCATCCACTTTATGCGGGTCTCATTTATTAGATGAATGAATGCTCATAAAATAGGGTAAATATAGAGTAATAAAAACATATCATCCATTCATTCATTTTTATAGGTCTCATTTATTAAATAAATAAATGCTCATAAAATGGAGTAATAAAAACAGGTGATCTGTTCCATGTATGCTTTTACGTTTTTATCTAACTTTTTAAGTTCGAATATGAGTAAACTTATCTTAATTTATAAAGTTTGGATTGAGTGCACTAATTTATTATAATTGGTTGTATTAAAAAATTATTAAATTCAAATTCAAATTCAAATTCAAATTCAAATTTAAATTTAATAAAATCAAAACTAATTCGTTGATTTTAAATGAAGATTAAAATTATCATTTATATAAAAATAAGAAAATCAATCTTTATCACTTGAAAATGAAATCTTTTAGTATAACAAAAAATTTGCTTTAATTTATAAACTAGTTGAGGTGTAAATGTCACGTGAAATTTAGAAAATTTTTCTTTTAAGTTTATATTATGTTGAAATTTTTATTTAATTATATAATTTAAAATTTTATTTTTGTCATCAATATCCTAATTAGCACTTTCTAGTATTTTGTCTTTTATTCAATATTATGAATATCGCACCGGTACCCGTATTGGATTTGGTTCTAATACGGTACTAATCAATACCAAGAATTATTTTTAGATAATTTTTAATTTTTGTAAAATAGTCCTTATATTTTTTAAATTATAAAATAGTCTTTCGATATATTATTTTGTACAATTTTTAATTTTACATCATCTATGTCTCCAAATTTTTTAATAATATAAATTTGAAATTTCTATTAATATTACTTTTGAGATATTTCACAAATAAATAATAACCACAATTAATATAAGAAAAAAAGACTGTTTAATCATCTTACATATATAAAACTAAAGATAATGTAAAGTACTTAAAATGTTACAATTTCATTATATAACAAAGAATAAATACATCTAAAAACAAGTAAAAAAAATTAAAATTCCATGACTTTATAAGTATTACAATAAGAGTTCATGTCGAGGAATATAATCAAGTAGAAGTGAAACATGAAATAAAAATATTTACAATTAAAAATTTTAAGCTTATATTGCATATACAAAATTTAACATATCCATTAAATCTAAGAGAAAAAAAATTTGGAATTTCATTCAATGACCTCAATTCTTATTTGATATAAAATCCTTATTATTAAGAGAAGACTTATCATCACTATCATTTAAATTCATTGTACTAAATGACATGACAATACTTTTTCATTCAAGATTATCTTCCAAATCACTTTCATATATCAAACTCAATTTCTCATAAACTAAATCCGCTAAAAGAATCATATGGTCGAGGCATATTAGATCTATAGAATTATTTTTTAATTAAAAATCCTATTAAATAAATAAAATAAAATTATTAAAAATTACAACCAATTATTTCAACTTGATAATAATAATAACATAGCTTTTTGAAGTTTCAAATTGTATTCAACAAAAATCAAGTTTCTCAAAAAATCAAATTGTTCAATCTTTTGTATTCTAATATATTCTTTTTTTTAATGAACGAATTCAAATGTGCTTCAATTCTTTTCAAATTCTCTTGCACTCACATATTGACTCAGAATTTTAATTGAAAATTTTTAACAATTTTGGAACACCATTTTCAAAATGGTCCCACCAGAGAACTGTAAGACAACAAAAATAACCTCATAAACAAAACAAAGTGGTGAATAATTATTTACAAGGAACAAAAGTGAAAAAAATAATAATTGAATTAAGTTTCTCTCTTTGAAGAATAACAATGGGCATCCCAGAAATACTATAAGCATCCTTATAAACTTTCATTTGTATGCTTATGATATTTTGTATCATCTCACGAGTAACAGTTTTTGTAATAAGTAATATTATTCTCCTATTAACTTTAACTATTTTGTAAACTTAGTCTAAATTAAACACTAGAATTCAAAAATATCCCGGCTGTAAACAATAGAGAGTATAATTACATTTTTCATTTGTAATTGATGACTATTTTTAGAATGGCCTTAATTACTTCATTCATCCTCTCTATGATACCATAAAAATGACATGTTATTGCCTTATCTCCATTATTGACCGAATAAAGTATTTTTACTAAAGGCTCATAAACTCAAATTACAAATTGGCATTGAAAGCAAAATTTATAACCTTTAAGTATAATTTTAGAAACCTCTACTTTAGTGTTAGACCTGATATACTAAGATGTGACCTATTTGTTACTTGTTAACATTTGCCTCAGATTTTTCTTCGTTATAAAAAAACATTGAAATGATAAGAAATTAGTTACGAATCTTGTAATAATAGGACAATACAATTTTAAAGCCCTAATCAATTTATTCAATTCATTTAATTGACAATTATTCAAACCGAAAACAAAAAATAAAGCTATATCTAAGAAAACAAAATAACACTGCCATTAATTATAATTAAACATCTCAATGAATCCATCCCGTGACCACATGACAACACATAACCACAACACAAGGCCACACCACCATAATACACTATTCACACTGTCACCTAAGTGCACAAGACAATACTTATGCAAATGGCTTGTCTAATGGTTTGTCTCAACCGAGAGCAGCATCACAGCAGACAACAGATCAATAGAGATCCACAACAAGGAGGCAAACGGGGACAAAAAAAGAAGCAGGAGCTGGGAAGTCGGAAGGACAAAGTTATAAAATAGAGGAAGCGGACGACGTAAGAAATCTGACATGATATATGGTTCATTTTTTATGTAGGTCAACGTTAAATTTAGTTTATGGTTTTTCTTCGTTTAATAGTATATTAAATATTAACTGTTAATTTAGTACTTGATAAATATACAACATTTTGTTGCGAAAATAAAATGAAGAACAGAAGAAAGGAGAGAGAGAAGAATAAAGAACTTTAGAGAGAGAGTGTTAGAATTATATACGTTGACAGTTAAGTTAGTTAGTACGCGATGTTATTCATTCTAAAGACGTACTATATAAATACTCTTGACTCTGATGAAATGAGATAGATTTTCTTCTCTCTCTATTTGGTTTTTCTAACATGGTATTAGAGCTAATCTCTTCCGCTCCTCCAGTATTTCTGGAATCTTTCTAAGATTTCTAGTTCTTTATGTTTTTTCTTTGCACTCGAAACAGAAACTTCACATTTTCTTTACAATCTTTACTTCTTGTGTTCTTTGAACCTTGCTGCTATGGCTACTTTCAATGCCTGGACAGCTAATAATCATACTTCTGGTTCATCGTCGAAACCAGAAGATAATCCCTCTAGTCCTTATTATCTTCATGTGAACTCTTGTTCTTGTTTCTTCGGTTTTAACTGGACCGAATTAACACCAATGGCAACAAGCCATGAAGATGTCAATGCTTTAGCTATTAAAGATGCCAATGCTTCTGCATCAAGAGAGCACTTCAGCAGTTCCACAACACCAATTTACATTCATTGTGGAAAAGAAGGTCATACTATTGACAGATTGTTGGGAACCGATCCGGGAACCGGATCCCAACCGGAAAGCGGAAACTGAAAACGAACAGAATCGAATGGACACGGAAATTCCACATCGCAGTTTCGAAACAGAAGACAAAGCATAAGAATCG
>JAOTIZ010000039.1:38107-57680 GCA_027123425.1 Erythroxylum panamense
CTTGGGCCTGGTGTAGCAAATAGGAATGGATCAATCTCGGCCCATAGGATCCGGGCCCTGCACGGTCGACCCAACCAGATTTCAATAGGCATGAATGATTTACACATCATCTATAATTTACGTAGAATTTATGGGTTGATGTTTAAATATAAAAGATTAAAAAGTTATAGACCAACCAGGACGATAGATGAGGGACGATCCACGACGAATTACAAAGATAATGAAGACTAAAGAGGAGAGAAAGCGTGCAAAGTGAAATTGAGGAGTGACCAAGTGAGGAGGACTAGGGTTAGATGAAGAAGGTTGGCTTAATTTTTTTTTCATTTCAGTTCCATTGTCAAATTTACAAATTAGGATTAGTATTTACCGATATTTTAAATACTGACCGATATAAAATTAATCATTATCATACCTCTTTTGGCAAATATGGTACATATCAGCCGAAATAGTACAAAAATAACATGTTATTTTATTAATTATAAAATAAAATAAAATATTAAACTAATATTATTTTTATTAAAATTTAATAACATATTATTTTATTCGATTTACCAAATTTGGGTCAGAAAGTGGTAGAAGAAATCACAAATAAAAGTTCAGAGCAACATTTTGGGTCGCATCAGAAAGCACATGCCATTGCCAGCAACAAATCAGGTAGTCAAACGTTGGCCACAGAATTTCAGTGATTGGCTATAAGATTACAACTTTTCCTAGGCCCGATCACATCTAATAAAATTACCACATTCCCCGGTCCCTGGCTCGTTTACGCCTTCTCACTGGAAAGTCAGAAACTCCAAACTACCAAACACACAAACAGCTACTTCATCTTCTCTCCGGCGATCCCGTTTCAGGTAAGCCTCCGATGTGATGTACTAATTCTTCTTCCTCTCTTACACAACAGAGATGGGCACAAACAACCGTTGATGTGTGTTATGTAGATGGGTTGTCGCATCTGGGCAGAGAAATCTGGGTTTCTTTTTGAGGGGACGTATGATATGAATCGGTCATCCATAAATTGGTGTAAACGAAATTGTTTTACAGTTTGAAAAATAGGGTTTTTGATTACAGATGTCCTGCGGGATATCAAGCCGTGGTTTTCTTTTCTCCTTTCGTCTACTTTTCCGATTGCTATTTGACTCTCATTTCTGTTCTACAATGGCTGTATTGTCACAAGGCTATTTGGGCATCGGTTTGATGTTTGAATTAATTGTCTGCAACTTTTCACCTGTCTTTGAAGTATCTAAGTTCATGTATTGTCCATTGCCTGAATGCTCTTGCCTGTCGGAAAATGGGTGGCAGAAATTTGAAGTTTATCAGATTGATTTGGAATTTTGATTGTTATTTTCTTGTAGAGTATCTAAAGGTGATTTATTTGTGGTTTCTTCTGCAACTTCATGCTCAGATGTGTTGTTTGCTATTTCTTAATTTGCGTTCACTAAGATTGAACAACGGTGGACTGCAGAACTAGATGGATGCAAGGAATGGACGAAAGATTCCACCAGGACTTACCAATTCTGACTCCTAAAATGAGTTATCGATTGCCTATTAATAGCTAATTGGTTTATAGAAACTAAAATTTATCTGCCTTTTGAATTTTCCGTTAACACGTAGAAAAAGTTTGAGATAATTAGTTAGACGAGAATTTCAGCTTAGTTTATTCTTATCTTGGCTGTTCTTTGTTTTCTCATTATTTTCTTAGAATGTGTGTGCTTCTTGGATAATGAGTAGCTTACAGGTTTATATTAAAATTTGAAGGTATTCAAGAAGCGGTCAGACATGGCTTCCTTCAAAGCATTTTGGAATAGTCCTGTTGGTCCAAAAACAACTCATTTCTGGGGTCCTATTGCTAACTGGGGGTTTGTTGCTGCTGTATGTTTCATTATGATGATTTGAGATCATTTCCTTGATATTTCATTTATCTAACCAATTACTTCAAGATTCTACCTTTTTCCTACTTCCTGCCTTCTTATTTGATGCTTTGAATAGGGGTTGGCAGACATGAAGAAACCCCCAGAAATGATTTCGGGGAATATGACAGGAGGTTAAGTATTCTGGTTTGATGAGAGCACAATTCTTTTTCACTAGCTAGTGGATGGTTAAGCATTCTGAATCTTCTTCATCACTCTTGCTGCAGCTATGTGTATTTATTCATTATTGTTCATGAGGTTTGCGTGGATGGTACAACCTCGCAACTATCTACTATTGGCATGCCATGCCTCCAATGAGACTGTTCAACTATATCAACTCTCCCGTTGGGCTAGGGGTCAGGGGTGAGTAGTTACATTCTTTTACTTGTATTCAATCACTGTTTTCCTATACTTATGTGAAATATCAGATTTCGAATCTGAATAATTCCATCCTTTTGGAGGACAGTTTGTTAGGGCCTGGCCAACCTGAGAATTTACTGTTTCTTCTGATACAGTTGAAACACACTCTTTGAGATGTTGGCTTGTTCATGTTTGACCCCATATGTTTAATCTGATATGTGGAGGTGACTGCAAATTATAAGAGACTAAGTTTATCTTAATTGTCACCTTCCGTTTTGATCCATAATAAGCATTATACATGAATTATACAGTTTTTAACCAATTAATTTCCTCCATCTGTTAGGTACCTATCACCAGAGACAAAGGAGGAAGCTTCATCTCAGTAATTTGATGCTGCCTCTTTTCCACATTTGGTGCACTATTTGCTTTGATTTCTCAAGAAATTATGGTTAATCTCAACAGGAGACACTTTTGGAACAATTTTTGTTCGAGTGACTGCGATTTTAACCCTGGAGTATATTACAATTGACTGAAGCTTTGTTTTTGTTAAAATGGTGGTTTGATGAATCCTTGCTTCTTTATTGTGCAAGAAATTACGACCTTAGTTAAATCATGGAATGAGATTGAAATCGCATATTTCCCCTTTATCTGGAAGATGATCTAATCTACAAAGACCATGACTAATCATCTTTTTACTATTTAAGGGGCGAAACATAAATCAATTTGAATTTGAGACTGCTATAAGAGAATTTGCGTGATTAGCCTTAAACATCGTGGAACAATCATAAACTACAAAACTTCGTCTCTTAATGCATCGTAGGCGTCAACTGATCAATGGTCCATTTGCTATCTAAAGTAAAAATCCAAGGTGGGGAGCAATTTAAGTCCCAACAACTACATCAAGTATGCAAATAACAATATGGCTTAAATGGGTAGCGTGTTCTTCCTTGTCCAATCTCTGTTTAAACATCAAGCTCTGTTGTTCATGCACGTCACTATTAGTTATGGTACCAACAAATACATGAACTAACCATCAAAATTTAATACCCAACAAAAACAAACTGTCACAGCAGCAAAGCAGGGCTCATCAAGAAACCGACGGGAGAACAAGACTGACCTAACTCCTGAGTCTCTAAACATCATGCGGTGCTTAGACTCTGATACTGAGATATGACCTTAATTTGAACATGGCAACTCCTTGTATTTTTTTTATAGAACTTTATTGGAGAAGGAAGATCCCAGCCTTTTCAAAAGTGTAATCCAATTAGGAGTCATCATCAATTTGGCTTTCTAAGCTTCTGCTCTTTTTCTTGGATCTTAATTTATTGCTCCGTTCACTGTCCTTCGCTGCCTTCTTTTTGCTTCTTTCCTTTTCTTTGGGCGTCTTCTTTCGTTTTACGGGCAATGCAACTGTCTCGTCTTCAATTTGGACGTCCTTTACATTTTGTGCTTCTACAACTTCTGCTAGCATAATGAATGGGGACCATCAAAGAAACAGTCGAAGTAGACAGCAACTAACGCACGACACAAGCCAACCATGCACAAGTCTGAAATGCTCAAAACATTTCAATAGAAAAGAAAATACCAACCTTTCCCATCAAAATTGCAATCCAAAACAACATTTGTTAGGTGCTGCTTCAGAAAGACCTGCATCAAAAGAAAAAAAGCGTAAGAAATGGAAGCAGCAGCTCTCATCTCTAAACCATTTTTCTAATTTAACAATAAAATCTCTACAACTAGCAATTTGCACCAGAAAATATGGAAAACAACACAAATATTGTAGTAAATTTAACAAAACCTTTGACAAATTGAGCCCAAGAACATACCGCTGAAAGAAGTTGTCGAGTCCTTACATCCCACAAGCGCAAATAGCTATCCAAACCTGAGTGAACGAATTGAGAAAAAATACAGGATTTAAGTCCCAAAATAATGTAATAAGAAAATTTAATGCAAATAAATTTACCGCACAAGGAATATGAAATCGCTAACAGACGATTCCCTAACTTTCATACAACTCTATCTCATTATGCAAAGATAAGGTGGATCACAACCACAAGCATGCATAAAAATTGCACAGGCATGCTTCAAGTTTCACGTGCCTTCTAATTTTCAGATTAAAAATATTCCCCAGACCCCGCATTTAGCGAGATTTTTACTGAGTCGTCGCTATTGTACCAAATTAAAAATGTTGCGGTATACCCACCACATGATGCTATCACGGGAAACTCTGGATGCTTGGCCATGGATCTGATGCTACCAGAACACTTCCCTAAAAAGCATCCCAACAATTTTCCTAGAAATAGTGCACTCAAAGTTAATATTTCAAAGGAAGAATTACTCAGGAATGAGATCAAGAAAGCAGCATTAATATATGATTGGAAGAATATTCATGACTCTGTGTTCAAAGACCTGTTCGTATGTCAACAGAAGCAATATCCCCAGAACCATTTCCAATGTAGATGGTGTGACCATCTCGATCCTCAGTGATTGCTTTAATAGGAGTTTCTCTGAAATCAAATGAAATAACAGGTCTACGCTGAGCAGAAATGTCATAGAGGCGAACCTGTTATGTAAATCAGACATATCAAGATCTAGAAGTGTATGAATGAAATCTAATTGCTAACATTGCTAGGATTAAAGAAAAAGAAAAAAGGGAGAAGATAAAGGTATTGTAAGGAATCATAGTGATGAGATCAGATGACATTCCTCGATTCATTCCCCTTCATCCTTCCCCATGACAAATTAAAATGATTCATCCAGTCATCCTACTTGCCACAAACCAAAGATTATAATATATTTTCATTGAATGCCAAAAGACCAGGAATGACACGAAGATATATGTTTCTTAGGACATCACATCTGCAAGATAAACAAATTTTTAAAGCTATAGTGAATAAGGGTTGAACTATCCACCAGAAAAGAAACCACATTTCAATATTGTCTTCATTCCCAATAAAATACACAATATTTTCCATCAACATCTATGGGAATATATCGTTGCATTATTTCCAAATATAATAGAATGCAATATAAAGCACTCATATCTACATGTACAAGTTTAAAGTTAATACGAGGTTGATTATTAAGATTTTCCCTGGTTGATCTATTGGCAAACATATATGTGTGGGATTACAGAATTATTTGGAAAATGTAGTTTAAAGAATGCCAACAATTGTAGATACCTGATGGTTGTTGGTGCCAGCTGCAAATTTACGATGATCATCATCAGCCAGAAAAGTTACAGATGTAAACCATGTTGGGGTAAAAATACCAAGACTGTTTTTAGGAGGCTGCATCAAGTTTAAAATTCAAGGTATGAAAGGGTTTGTTGTAATTTTTTTTTCCCAAATACATATTTTAAGAGTCAGAAAAGGATAGACTCACAGGCTTTGCAGTCCAAATCTTAGAACACTTCTCCAAGTCCCATAAATTTACTTCAATACCTTTACTGTATCAGAATACAAGAAACAATTCATTCTGCTGCACGGTGACCATAAACCACTGGTGTTTATATCAAATAATAAAAAAGGAAGAAGAAAAAAAGAAATATATTCACCCTCCAAACACAGCATATGTTTCACTTCCATCCACTTTAGAGCACAAGAAATGGCCAGAACTACCAATTTTCCACGTTCTAGAGTCACCAATACTGGTATTATCCGATGATGAATTGGCAAATTTGACAGACCACAAATTCGCATCTCCTTTTGAAGTACATGTAAGCAAATTGCATGAACTACATTTAATCATCCAAGGAGAGATCAGAGAATTAAAGTGCTGATAGCATTAACAGTACTGAATAACCGTATAACCCCAAACTTCTGATTTTAAAACTAACAATGAGAACAATACCTGGATTGCCTATGTTTTCTGAATAAATGTAAACCAAAAATATTATCATCTTCAGGTTGAACCCCAGGATCAACACCAGCATTAGAAATTGAAAATTTAGTTTCTCCATTAACAGGATTGACCACTTCAACCTGGAAAACGCATTAGGAAAGCCAATATCAAATATGAGCCAATAAGTTGCATAATACTAAACATTAACAACCAAATACTTATTCCTTAACGCTCAACTCAAAATAAGAAGCTTACCGTGCCATTTTTTCGTGCCACTGCTAACAACTGCAGGAAATAAAGTTGCATAAGTTAAGAAAAAATCAAACTGTAGCAAAGGAAGCAACTCGCAGCAACAATAGAAATCGATAGAAAACGAACTACCCAGCAAACAGGATTGAATTGTAGTTCATGCCCATTTCAATCATATAATATTACAGAACCTAAGATATCCAGCAAAGAAGAAATACACCAAAATAGGCAAACTCCGCTTACAGGGTCTTGCTTCCGGTCATCAATAGAAGCGGCAAGCACACACTTGGTCGAGTCGGGACTACCCCATCTCTCAACCACCTGAGCAATTCCTCGATTGCCTCGAGACTCAACGACTATCATGAATAACGAAAATAGTTAAATATCCATAAGAAAATTTTTAAACAATCGATCACAAGATCAAATATTTTAATACAAGTCTACAAAGAACAAATCTGAACCTTTAATTAGACCAAGTGAATCGAAAGTTAGAGCTCGAAGCGGCGGGCAACCAGGGCACTCCAGGGTGGTAGTCCGTGGCATTTCAGCTAGAGCTTCTTCTAAAGTTCACCTTTTCAAGGATGAAATAGACATCAACAATTTGGAGCCTAAACAAGTCTTATTTTATATGCTTCAGGAGAACTCAACTAACTGAACAAGTCCCTTTCCCGCTACTGAACCCTAAACCCTAACCTAATTTATACGCTTTTAGAAAAGCTAGACTGAACCAGTCCCTCATCAGTCATACTAAAGGCTAAACCCTAACCTTGATTATTGATATTGTTCACGAATTTTTCAATATTATTTTTGGAGCCTAATATTGTAATTTATATTTTAATGTAAAAGATTTTAACATTTCTCAAATTAAATTAGTTTAATATCATATTAATAAAATTTCAAATTTTGTTTGTGACATCTTCATTGAAGGATCTATTGCATTATATTTGCATTTTATAAAACATCTTTCATTGTTTGTTTATTACACATCAAACCAAAAAAGTTATTTTTGTAATGATTGAATAACCATCTCCGTTATGGGAACATTTAAATTAGCCATTCTTATCTTGTTTTGTTAAATCTCATCCACATATTTATATAATACTCATAAATGTGTAGATGAGATTTAATATAACAAGATAGGATTCACATAAATATGTGGTTAAAATTTACTAGAACAGAATTAGGACACCATTTTTAGCAGAGGATTTGGTGCTTTCCATTAGTGCTCTATTCTTATTTTATTGAGCTTATAATTGTTTTGGTTTATACGTTATTTCTTTTTGAGCATTTTGCCTCTTTGTTGCAATCAACAATCTATTCAATTTGGTTTCCTTAAGTCCCTAAAAGTTCCTTTTGAATGGAGGAGAGACATTGAGCACTACTAGGATGTAGCACTTCTAGAGCATGCTTTGGAATAATCCTTTTCTCCCCCTCGCAAGATTTTACATGGAAGATTTTTTGAATATGCCTTTTTCAACTTGAATGTTTTTAATCAATATTTTTATACTTTCTTTTATAGATATACATAGAGTTGTCCTTACAAAGTGTTTGTTAATTAAACAATAAAAAGGTGAATATGTTAAAAAAATTATATTGTTGCTTTTGGGCTTTGTTGACTTAATATAATATTTGATGTTGTACTAATCATATTAGTTACATTGTGAAAATATAGAAATAATGCATTGTTAATTTAAGTTTTCTCATGAGAATGAGAAAATAGATATGTGTTAACTTATATTTCATTTATTATTGTTGCGCCTATATAATGACCTGAATTTTGAACTAATAACAATAAGCAACACATAAAGTTGCAATGCATAACATGTGCCATATAAATGTGAATAGTTCTGCATGCTTTGAAAATTCACATAGGTAGGTTATTGACTAGGTATGTTGCTTTAGTGCTTTGAAAATATATAGGTCCTAAATTTGATTAAAAAGAATTTCACCAATAATAAGAATTTGTATCGTCCTATTATTATAAGATTTGAGACTAATTCCTTATCACTTTAATGTTTTTCTCTAATGAAGAAAGAGCTGAAGAAAATATTTACAAGTGATAAGTGAGACGCATCTCAATATGACAGGTCTAATGTCAGAGTGAAGATTTCTAAAATTATACTTGAAAATCCTAAATTTTGGTCTCAATATTATTTGTAATCCAAGTTTATAAACCTTTGATGAGAGTACTTTATCTTCCTGATAGTGATGAAAAGGTAACAATGTGTTATTTTATGATACTATGGAGAGAGTACTTGAAGCAATCAAGGACAATATGAAAAATCAACCTTCTTTATACGTACCTTATCTTGCAATTATCAATGAGAGATGGAGAATGCTATTAACTATTACAATAATTGTGGCTCATGAGATGATGCAAGATCTCTCAAGCATACAAATGGAGATTTATAAGGATGCTTATGATGATTTTGGAATGTCCATTATTATTCATCAAAGAGACAAACTTAATTCAGATATATATTTTTTACTTTTGTTAGTATTAGAAATTAATCGTTATTTTATTTATAAGGTTACTTTTATTGTCTTATAATTACTTAGTGAGACCAACTTGAAAGTGATATTCTAGAATTACAAAAGATTCCAAGTTCTAATTCAATGTGTGAATGCAATAAGTATGGAAGCAATTAGAGCACATTTGAATTCATTCATTCCAATAGAAGTATATTGAATCACAAAAAATTGAATTGCTTGATTCTTATTCAATATTGTTTAAAACTTTGAAAATGGTATGTTACTATCGTTATTAAGTTAGATATAATATCTTGTAATTTCTTAATAATTTAAGTTTATTTGATTACTAGGACTCTTAATAGAATAAGTAATTGTGTAAGTCCAATTTACCTTGATCATATCTATGTTCTAACAGAATAAGTTTTTAAGAAACCGGATTTGATATATGAGAGTAACCTAAAAGATGATCTTGGATGAGAAAATATTAACATTTCATTTGGTACAATAAATTTGAATTATGGTGATGCTTAGACTCCTTTCAATAATGAAAATTTTGTACTAAATGAGCACTAAGGTCAATACGATTTAAATAGATATTTGATTAAATGAAATTTCAAATTTGTTATTTCTTCTCTTCTCATAATTTCACTTATATTTAATGCATATGTTAAGTTTTATATATGCAATATCAATATAAAACTTTTAATTGAACATATTTTTTATTTCAAGTTTCACTTCTAGTTGGTTGTACTATTCAATACAAACTCTTGTTATAATACTTTAGTCATGAAATTATATTAATTTTTCTATTTGATGTAACTATTCTTTATTGTATAATAAAATTGTAACATTTTAAATACTTTGTATTATCCTTAATTTTATATTTGTTTGATGATTAACAATTTTTATATTAATTGTATTTATTGTTTATATATAAAATACGTGAGAAATAATATTAATAGAAATAAATAAAATTTTCTCTTTTTACGACAAGACATCGTGGAGGGTTGAGAAGGATTTCTCTTTGTTCCATATTGTATTTGTGCTATTATAGTGCTTAGGATTTCTCTGTTCCATATTGTATAAATGTTATTATAGTACTTAATCCATAAAGTGCATATGATCGGGTGTTATTTTCCTTGAGCATTATCTAATGACACGGTTATAACTGAACCGAAATCAAAAGTACAAAAAGCTTGCCACTGTCTTCTCAAGCATTTAACAAGCAGTCCTCAAGCCCATAGAGTTCAGTTCTAGTATCTTGTTATTTGCCAACTTTCGTTTTAGGGCATTTGTTTTTGGAGTTGTCAAATTGCTTCATCTTTATTTTCCGCCTGTGACTTGTAGGTAACGAAACCTCTACAGTTGGCTTGTCGGGTTAATAGCATATACTTCAAGCATACATTTTGGTTTTATTTGGGCACATGAACCATTAATGCAGGGGCTCGGAAGTAGCTACTCAGGCTGGCTCGGTACCCTTAGCCGATTTGGAATCCATCCACACCATGTTTGCTCCCTCCAATAGCTAATTAGTGAATACACGAGAGAAGCTCTGGGTGCGTGTCTCTCTTTTCTCCTAGCCTCTGTGAAGGGGTCCATCCTGTTGGTATTTATTTGGTCAAATTTCTCAAAAAACTGCTCTGCCATATCTCTATTCTTGGACGTGATTTGAACGGCCCAGAGGGGATTTAAAATGGTCATCATTTACGTCAATTTGTTATGATGTACCTGGGACCAAAGCCTAGCAAATATACAGACTTTGAATGGATGTGAAATCGTCATTGCTGTTTTTTTCCATGGAGCAGCTCGTCGTTCCAATTGTTCTAGTACCCAGCAGGGGTCCATCACTCGACGTCAGATTCTCTGATCCACTTTTTGTGGACCAACTTTGTACCACTCTATCTGACCCATCTATTTATATAAATTCCACGTAAATGAATGGATCAGATAGAGTGACACAGAGTTGGCCCACAAAAAGTGGACCAGAGGATCTGGTCTCTTTCACTTCGCTCACTCAATCTCGATCCCCTAGCTGCTAGGGTTTGTACATCTCCAAATTCTTTTGGGGATCGGTACCCGTTGATTTACAACATCCCACTGAATTATCAACATTATCGTCCATTCGTATTGATACTATAATGGATTCAATTCATTCAAGCTGTAACAGTTTATTTTGCCATATTTAATTGTAGACACAAATGCATCACATTATGGCTAATTCAAATGAATTAACATGGCATCAACAATTGGAATTCTTACCAGACAATTCAGAAATGACTATCTCAAATTTGAATTCACAAGAATGTCGCGCTCTTTTCTTGGCTTCATTATGTGCTAAAGAATTTCGATGCTGGACAAAAGGTTTAATGGCACAAGAAGAGGCGTTCATTGGAACTAAACATTGTTACTGTCGAAAAAAACATCGGTAATACATCATCTGTGACTACCTACTTTTAACTAGTTCAACTTAAGGGAGAAAAGAAGTCCCATAACCAGATGCAAAGAACCCGTGATAGAAGCAACAATCATAATTCAATTAGTAGCCCAAGGTCTTTTATAATCTGAACAATAGCAGAGTACGAGACCTGACAAATTACCTGATGGTAACGCTTCCCGGCCAAAATTCACCGAGGTGGTGAATCATGTTTTACTTGCACATTCTACAACACACCGCAGGTGCATCCTTTAAGAGAATGGTTAACATAGTTGAAGCACAATTTAAGTATCAGATTTAAGTTTGAAGTAATTCCCCCCCAAAACTATATATAATCTTTTGAAATACATGAATAATATAATTCAAAGGGTCATGGCAAGTGTATGCATAACCTTATGATTCCTTATAACAAAGACCATCCCTCCTCTTCTTTCACTTCCTTCATTCAATTGTCTCCTTTCCCAAACTTTCCCAATTTGAACAAGGATTTCAATCCTGTTCAGCAACAATAATTGCAGTTTCTCACTTATAGAGCTCATTGATCGAGGAATCTGAATACGTCAAAACACAGAACAGGCAATAATGGAAGAATAAAAAGAAAAGGCTCTATAGCTGGAAAAACAAAATGGAATCAAGTTTCAACCTTTGAACGAGAAAACGAAAAAGAAACAGAAATTCACCTATACAAGTTCCAACCTCCATTTGACAACATTAGGATAGCCAGGGCAAAGAAATTAACAGGAGGGAAAAACAAAAAAGAGAGACTAGTTTTAAGAACAAATACATAAAAGATAACCAATGGTTAGCAATCAAACGGAATACCTCTCAGGACACTTTGAGCAGATTACTCCTCTTGGGTTACACCAATTATCTCTTGCAAACAAGAATTCAATAATCACGAAACAGGTGAGTAGCTGTTTGACAAGAAAAAGGAGGAGAAAAGAAACAAGAGGTGCGAATTATTTACAGAACATGAATCCAAGTTGATTCAAGAATACAAGGTTGGCATTCAAGACTCTGCATCTCAGAACATCAATGGTTCATTGCAACCACAGATGGATGCAGCTATCTTTTTCTTTTAAAACAATTATTTGAGGATTTGTCTATTCTTCTTTCTGGTCTTCCAGCACTGTTTCCTTGACTTCTTTCGTCTGGGAACCTGGGCTCTCAATTCTTCTATGCATTCTTCAAATTAGTTGCACAAAGGAGAAAAAAAAACTATACACAAAAAGTCAAAAAGCGGTTCCCATAATCTTCTTCTGTAAGGAGCCCAAATTTTAACTGATCAGCTACCTCTTCTTAGCAGAGAGTGGGGGAAAAGTGGGCATTAGCTCTTTTGATTTGGGTAAAGGAACTTCATGAAACCAAGGATGGTTTAGCGCCGCCTCTGCTGTTATTCTCTGCATCATCAATGAAATCTATAAGAATAATGACCAAGAAAAGTTAAGAACGATAGAACAACAAGAAGATTCAGCATAAAACCACTACACAGTAACTACCTTCTTAGGGTCGTAAGTTAAAAGGCCGTTTAATAAATCAAAGCCTGAATCAGAAAGTGCCGGAGATCCAGTGAAGGAAGTTGCAGGAAACTTCTTTCGCAGCATATTATACCTGAGTACGAACACCTATATCAATGAACTACTTTGACCAGCATCCTTCATATGCAAGCTAATAAGGAAAGAACAAGATCAGGAAGCACAAAGATACTTACGGTTGCCTGACAAATTTTGCTTTTGCTCCTGGCAGTTTGGAAAACTCAGGCCAAATCTTATCATTTGGTGCTCCAAGCATTCTGACAATCTGCAGTTTTAAATTTCCAATATAACTGCTCTGGAGACAATAAACTAAAAGTCAACGGGTGTCAAGATACCAACATAACTCAATTACCTTGTCAAGTTGGTCAATTTCATTTCTCCCTCGGAATAGAGGTTCCTTTGTCAAAAGTTCAGCCATTATGCAACCAACTGACCACATATCAACTGCTGTTGAATATTCTTTGGCTCCAAGCAAAAGTTCAGGAGCCCTATAGACAAATAAATATATCAACTTAGCATCATTTATATCCAGATATTTTTAAAAACACGAAAAGCTGAAAATATGCATCATCCATACAAAAGACGAATATAAAGCTATACAAAGCAGTACATGCAGCATATCTCACCTGTACCACATGGTAACTACCAGAGAAGTGTAAGGTTTCAATGGGCTCCCATACAGGCGTGACATCCCAAAGTCGCATATTTTCAACTCACCCTGATTGTTCATTAGAAGGTTTGAAGTTTTCAAATCCCTATGGAGAACCCAATTATCATGAAGATGTTTGATACCTTCCAGCAGTTGTAGCATCAAGCATTTAACCTCACTTGTGCTAAATGGCTGTTTCATCATCTGCATCATCCCCTTGAGGTCATGTTCCATGTACTCCATCACCATAAACACACCATCAAGGTCATCCATAACAACTTCTTTTACATTGACAATTGAAGGGTGGCGAAAAGACAACAGAATGTTAATTTCCCTAAGTGCAGTCAATGGGAAGCCATATTCTTCCAAGTTTCTGTCTCTCCCCAAAGCCATCTTGACTTTCTTTAATGCCACAATTTCCCCAGTCTTCTTATCTCTAGCTCTGTACACTTTCCCATATGTGCCTTCATTAATTTCATTAAGCCTTTCATACTCAAACACACTTCTACAACACTCGAGCATATTCACACTTCTATGAGTAGCATCTTCAGACTCTCCAACATGAAAGGAGTCACTGATAGATTCTACTTGGTCGCTTTCCAAATCTTCATCATGAATTGAGTCAACTTCCATGAGATTATCATTCTCCGAAACATCCCTTTCACTGTGTACAGATAGCCTTGCTTGTTCTCCATCTAATTCTTCTCTCAGAAACTCCCCACTCTCAGGGCTGGAGCTCTTCCTATTAAAAGTCTTACCAGACATATCTTCATGATTGGATAAAGGAGAATCATCGTCTGACGCCCATCGCGACATATATATGTTCCGCACTTCAGTAGTCTCATGCTCTCTTTCTCCTTGTAACTTACCATTAGTCCCATGCTCCTCTTCAAGAACCAGTGAAGATGAAATGACTACAGATTCTCCTCCAATCTGAATTTCAGAGACAGGATCCTTACTGAGGCTCCTATCATAAGTAACATTTGATCCCTCATCTAAAGGACTTCTTGAAGATTGAGGAGCCAAGAGAGCATTACTCTTTGAATCAATCCTCTTTTCTGACGAGCTCCTCACATTTTTGTCCACTATGTCCCATATAATAGGAGAAAACTTCCTCTTCTTCTCTGGAGGCAACTGAACCCCATCTTGAGAACTTGATATTTCGCCATCCTTTGACCTAGGGCAAGAATTCTGGACATCTCCCCTCCAAACCTCACCCAACTCTCGCTCCTCATCACGACAATTAAACCCACTCCTTCTATAGTCCAAATTGCGCAGGCCTGACGAGGCAAAACATTCCTTCTCATGCACCAACCCCTGATTCAAACCCACACCACGACCACTGCTTTGTCGACGTTCGACATCTCTTTTGGAGTACCTGTAAGACTCGTGTCTCCTTGACACATCGATCCTTCCTGCCGCCATGTTATTAAGAACCAAAGTCCCTCTCAATCAATATCAAACACAATCAATTCCGCAGAAACCCCAACCCTAAACCCCAAAAACTTCACACCAGCGAATTATCGAATCTTTTGTTTTTTAACCTCTTATCAACAAATTAATATCAAACAGAAGAATAAATTAAAGAAAGAGAAAACACAACAAACGGCAAAAGAGCAGGAAAATCTCAAACAGAATTGATCGTAAGCAAATAAAAACCCTAGATAGCCGAAATCTGAACCGCTAATGGCCGCCTCTCCCCTGAAAAGACAGGAGTAACGTAAAGCCTTACCGGAGAGAGATCGACAGAGACAGAGAGTGAGATAGAGGCTAAAGAACGCCGATCGATGAAATCTCAAATCCACAAAGAAACAGGTGAAACGAGAGAAGGCTTAAAATAAAAGGAATAGAAATGCTTCGACACTTAAATGACGCGGTTTGTAACTTTGTCGGCGTAGACTTTACAATCAATAACGCGTGTAAACCTTGTCTTCCAAATGAAAATAACGGACCTATTATTAAAATTTTGAGTTAATTACAAAAATAATCTTAAATTTTGTTGAATTTTATAAATATAGAAAAAAACTTCACAAAATAGTAATAAAATATTTAATTTTTTCATTTTTTAATTTTAACCTAATTTTTCAAAGTAATAATAAAATATTCAATGTTTTAAATTTTTTCAATGCTAGCCCGACTTTAGAAACCCTAATTATTAATATACACCAACCAAAATTAACACAACAAATAAAGATTAATAAATGACGGCGTTGTTAAAAATAAAATTCCTAAGAAAAATGATGTCGTTGTTAACTATTAATATACACCAGCTTTAACTCTTCGTTACCTGTTTGCTCTCTCAACATCTCCAACTCTTTGTTTTTTATTTGTTTTCCCAACGTCTCAAACTACTCTCACATTCATATGAATGAATACCGTATCATACTAACCGGTACGTACTGTACTAGACTAAAACTGGTACGATATTAAGGATTGGTGGTACCAGGTTTAAATACTGGTCAGTACTAGCCTGTACTGGTTGGTACCGCCAGTATTCTAAATACCGACCGATACAGGAAATTTTAAAAAATTGAAAATTTATATATTTTAAAATTATATTTTAAATTTAAATATATTTATTAATATTTATTAAATTAATTTTACATATTAAATTATAATTATAATTATGTCTAATTAAATGTAAAATGAAATGGAATGTAAAAAAACAACAATAAAATAGAATGTAAAAAAACAATTCTAAAAAAATAATTTAAAATTTTCATAAAATAGAAAATAATTCAAAATTCAAAATTTTGAATTATTTTCATTCTGTTACAATAAATTATTATATTTAGATAATTATTACATATAGATATATATTATATATAGATAATTATTATATATAGAATTAAAATATAATAAAGATATATATAAACTAAAACTGTATAACTGTACAATATGACAATGAACTATTTTGTAATTTTTTAAAAAATTCAGGAACTAATTTATAAATTTAAAAAATTACCCGAAACGGTATCCAGTATTAACCGATACCGGTACAGTACCGTATTAAATCTCAATCTGGTACCAAATCCGATAAGTTATTCGTAACATTGCTCACATTGCAACGTATTGCACTAGTAAGCTATGTAATCTGAAAATCGAAGTGTGAGTGTGTTAAAAGAACAAATTAAAAACAAAAGAAAAATTAACGAAGATACTAATGTCAAATTAAAATAAATATTTGAATATTTGAATATTTTATTGTCACTTTTTAAAGTTCATGTTATAATTAAATAAAATTGAAAGCTTGAATACTTTATTGACAAATTTTGAAATTCAGGCTATAATTGCAAAATTTGAGAGTTTTGAATTATCCCTAAAAATTTATATTTATAAAATTACTTATATTTATCAAAAAATTTTAATTATATTTTATTAATTTTTATTTATTCGTAATATCAAAATACTTTTAAAAATAGATCAAATTTAACAAAATCAAATTTATATAAAATAATCAAACAATACATGATAATTTTTCATTGTGATAACTGACGAACAAAATTTTTTAAAGTGTTTAATTTTGAAGATAATTTATTAATAATAGTATAAGAAAAATAATATATTTTTTATTTTGTAACTCCCCTTCTTTGCAAAGCACCTTACATAATTTCCAATTTAATAATTATTTGGAATTCCCCTAATTTGTTGCTAAATATTCAATTTAAAAAAACTCGATGAGAATCTTATCTTGAAACCATAGAATATGCCGAAGCAATAGAACCACTGATGACTCCAAACTCAAACCAAACACACATAATAAATACGTAAAGAAAATGGGCTTAAACCACTGATAATGTGCTAGGAAGAATCGGACTTGAACCTGGCCAACTTTTAAATTAAAAATACAAAATGACGTTTTATTTAAACGGGTTAATGTCTCAAGCCTGCCTCGAGATGGGCTTAAAAATCGAGTACAAGGTCTAGTCAAATTGTGTGTAGTTCGTTAATTTATGGTTGAACCGGGTCTAATTTTTAAATTAAAAATACAAAATAATGTTTTATTTGAAAGGGTTAATGTCTCAGGTTCGGCTCGAGATAGGCCCAAAAAATCGAGCATAAGATCTAGTCAAGTCGTGTTTGGTTCGTTAATTTAGGGTTGAACCCGATTTAATTGTCACCAGTACTGTAATGTCGATCAATCTACTTGTAAGCTTAGAAACTTTTACGTAATAATACCCTCTTTACAATAGTGCATAGAAAAATGTTTCGTTTAAACTAACTAATGCAACAAATTATATCTTATAACCAGGGGCGGATCCAGAAAATTTTTTAAGTGGGGGCAAAATTTAAATGGGAGTAAAAAATTTTTTAAGTGGGGGCAAAATTTAAATGGGAGTAAAATTTTATTTTTAGTGGGGGCAAAATTTTAATTATAACAAAATTTTATTTTTTTATACCATCAAAATTTAAAATAATAAATTTTACAAGTAAAATCTTTTGGAGCTAGTGGGGGCAAGTGCCCCCATTTGCCTCCACTGTGGCTCCGCCACTGATGCCAATTAATTACAACTCACTAACTTATTATCATCATCATTATCACACCCAGTTCCAAGTTTCGCAATAAAATGGGGTCTGGGGAGGTTTGATAGTATGCAGTTTTACCCCTATATAGTAGAGAGGCTATTTCTAGTAGACTCACATGCAGATGTAGGTTAAAGAGTAAATAAATAAAACTGTCACGCTAAATAATTAAGTAAATAAAACTACAATAAATACATAAATATAAATATAAATAAATTAAATAAACTATAACCAAAGGATATACCTTATGGTGACCAAATCTGCTAGTACTTGATATGCTACGAAGATCGGCTCTTCTTATCGCTAGTTAAGCTAGGAGTCTTCGCTGAGAGACCCTAAGGATATGACAATCTTATAGTTTTAGATGGCCTTGCGGGATCTTTCCCTACTACACCTGACTTGAAAAACCAAGTTGTAGGCCCGAAAGCCTTATCCAAAACTTACAACTAGCAAAGGCAGAAAGGACATTGGGTTGGAATTCCTATGTGGTAACAACGTGGCGTGAGGACTTTAAAGGGTATCCTTTACCCTTATTCGTTCACGCCAGATTTTTCTATTTCTAACCATTACCTTAGTAAGGTCCAAATCTGACATATCTTTCTTGATCACTTCCCTCCAGTTCTTGTAAGGCCTCCCTTTTCTCCTCTTGTAGTCACTAAGGGTTATTTTCTCATAGCATCATACTAGAGCATTAGAGGGTCCTGCACACATACAAACCACCTAAGCCTTGTCTTTCTCAACTTGTTAGCAATTCTAGCCACTTGTAGTCTGTCTCTCACCACACGATTCCTAATTCTATCTCTTTTGGTAACGTCACACATTTGCCTAAGCATACACATTTATGCTACCAAAATTTGTCATGTATGTTTACGTTTGATAGGCCAGCACTCTGCCTCATATAACATGGTTGGCCGAATCACCATTTTATATAACTTCCATTTAAGTTTTAAAGGAATCTTTTTATCACATAAAACATTTGATGCACTTCAACATTTGACCCACCTAGATCTAATACGATGTACTATATCGGCATCGATATTACCATCTCTATGAATGATGGACCTGAGGTATTTAAAACTCGATTTCTATGATATGACGTCAGTACCAATTGCTACCGTCGCCTCATGTACCATCTGATTTTCCGAAAAGTTGCATTCTAAATACTCCGTGTTGGGCCTGCTCATTAACCCCCTCCTTGGTCTCATACACTAGGATAATATTGTCAACAAATAACATACACCAAAGTGCCTCTCCTTGAATATGTTTGGTAAGTTCATCCCGCACTAATGTGAACAAAAAAGGGTTTAAGGCTGAGCCTTAATGTATACCAACACCAATAGAGAACGCTTCCGTGCTGCCTCTTATTGTCCTTACGCTAGTCAATGCTCCTTCATACATATCCCTAATTACTCTGATATAAGTCATAGGAATGCCCTTTGCCTCTAAACACCTCCATAGGAGTTCTCTAGGAACCCTGTCATACGCTTTTTCTAAATCTATAAAAACTATATGCAAATTTTGTTTTTGTTCTCCGTAGCATTCCATTAGTCTCTGGAGTAGATGTATTGCTTCTGTCATGAACCTACCAGGCATAAATCCA